>MDKI01189813.1:0-12474 GCA_005239505.1 Nicotiana paniculata
TATATATATATATATATATACTAATATTGTTGCGGCGTGCAGCCCAATCCATATATAATGTATATATTGCTGCGGCGTGCAGCCCGATCCACATATAATAATGTATATATTGTTGCGGTGTGCAGCCCGATCCACATATAATAATGTATATATTGTTGCGGCGTGCAGCCCGATCCACATATAATATATATATATATATATATATATATATATATATATATATATTGTTGCGGCATGCAGCCCTATCCATAACTATCCTCTCATACTCGGCCCTCAGCCTCATTACATATATACCCATAAAAGCCCTCATACTCACATACTCGTCTCTCGGGCTCACTACATATATACTCATAACTTCCCTCACATACTCGGCGTTTGGTCTAACACATATATATTGTTGCGGCGTGCAGCCCGATCCATAGCCATCCTCACATACTCAGCTCTCGGTCTGACTCGGTCACCCTCACAAGCCACTTGGGAAATTCATCTCAACTCACGGGTCTCAGCCCAAAATACTTTTCAGAGTTTTCAAAGCAGTGTGATAACATTGAAAATAACAACAAGTCGAAAACATGAATGAGTTCACAATTGTTCTATCAGGATAGTGTAAGATTAGTGTAAAAGTACCTCTGACGGTCTAAACAGGTCGGCACAAGGCCCCATTCATGGAAAATACCCCTGAGGGTCTAAATAGGTCGGCACAAGGCCCAAATCATGGCTCACAGCCCATATACAAGTATAAATTTCAAAAATACAGGATATCATAAGGTTTCAAATCAAATACGCGGCTTAATAGTCGCTACGGTACGGACCAAGTCACAATCCCTATCGTTGCACGCCCCACGCTCGTCACCTAGCATGTGCATCACCTTATTTACCACAACATTATCAAATACCGGGGTGTCATACCCTCAGGTTTAGAGTTACAATTGTTACTTACCTCAAAACAGCCCAAACGCTACTCCGCGATGCGCTTGCCCATTGGCTCCCAAGAGCTCCTAATCTAACCAAAACTAGATTAACGTCATCAATATACGCTAACAGAACAAAACTCAATCGAAAGATATAAATTTTTAACACAATTCTCGAAATTTGCCAAATCTAGTCCCCGGGCCCACGTCTCGGAATCCGATAAAAATTACTTCACAAGAATCCTTATCCTCCCATGAGTCCGTACATACCAAGAACATCAAAATCGGACCACAATTGCCCACTCAAATCACCAAAAAAAAATCCAAATTCTTTCTACTTAATTCCTCAAATTGCATGGTGAAAATTAAGACAAGTTCATGAAATTGAACTAAAAATGGTTGAAGAACACTTACCACAAGAATCCCACTGAAAATCTCGTCCAAAATCTCCATCACCCGAGCTCTCAAATGGAAAAATGAGTTATGGCCAAGAACCCCCAAAATTAGAACTTAAACTATCTGCCCAGACTTTTACCATATGCGATCGCGGACACGCGATCGCGAAGAACAAAATGCTGCCCAACCAAATTAACGCTATGCGACCGCAGAAACAACTATGCGATCGCGAAGAACCAATTATCACAACTATGCGATTGCATAGAGCCATTTCATCACCTCACTGCCACACGCGCCCACACTGTGCGATCGCAACAAGCCTCACGCGACCGCACCATTCTGCCTCCTCCCACTACGCGATCGCGGACCATACAATGCAATCGCATAACATAATTTTTTCTGCCTCACCAAAAAACCTATGCGATCGCAGCCTGACCATTGTGATCGCATACAAGCAAACCAGACCAAGAAAATACAACAGCCGCAGCAGTCCTTTTAAGGCCAAACACACTCCGTTAACCACCCAAAACACATGCGAGGCCTCCGAGACCTAAACCAATCCTACCAACACACCCCATAACATTATTCAAACTTAGTCTAGCCTTCGAAACACAAAAAACAACGCAAAAACACCAAAATTACATCGAATTCAAGCCTATGAACTTTGAAACTTCTAAATTCTGCAAATAATGCTGAAACCATCCAAAACACATCCGATTGACCTGAAAATTTGCACACATATCCAAAATGACATTACGAACCTACTCCAACCTTCGGAATTCCATTTGACCCCGATAGCCTATTTTTCACTACCGACCGAAAATCGCCAAAAACTAACTTTCTCCAATTCAATCCTAATTCTACACCGGACATCAAAACCACATTCCCAACACACTCCCAAGTCCCAAATCACCCCAAGAATATATCTGAACCATAAAATCTACATTTTGAGGTCGTTTACCAATAAGTCAACTTCCGGTTGAATTTTCCACTATTGAACTAAGATAAGAGACCGAGTGTCTCATTTCTCTCCAAAAATCGCTCTGAACCCGAGAAAACCAATCTAACACAATATAATTAAGCTAAAACACATATAATGAAGAAGAAACGAGGGAAATAGGGCTAAACTCTCGGAACGACTGGTCGGGTCGTTACAATTAGAGGCCTGGTAGATTGCTTCAGCAGATTGAGATTCCTGAGTGGAAGTGGGAGCGTATCACCATGGATTTCATTTTTGGACTCCCACGGACTTAGAGGAAGTTCGATGTAGTATGAGTTATTGTGGATAGGCTGACCAAGTCAGCGAATTTCATTCCTGTGGCAGTTTCATATTCTTCAGAGAGATTGGTAGAGATCTACATTAGGGAGATTGTTCGTCTTCATGGTGTGACCATTTCTATTATTTCTGACCGAGGTAAGCAGTTTACCTCGCATTTCTGGAGGGCAGTTCAGTGTGAGTTGGGCACGAGAGTTGAGTTGAGCATATCATTTCATCCTCAGACGGATGGACACTCCAAGTGTACTATTCAGATTTTGGAGGATATAGCCTGTGTCATTGACTTTAGAGGTTATTGGGATCAGTTCTTTCCCTTAGCCGAGTTTTCTTACAATAACAGCTATCAATCGAGCATCCAGATGGCTCCTTATGAAGCATTATATGGTAGGCAGTTCCGGTCACCAGTTGGGTGGTTTGAGCCGCGAGAGGCTCGGTTTTTGGGTACGGACTTAGTGCAGGATGCCTTGGATAAGGTTAATATCATTCAGGATAGACTTCGCACAGCTCAGTCCAGGCAGAAGAGTTATGCCGACCGCAGAGTTCGTAATGTGGAATTCATGGTCGGAGAACGGGTGTTGCTTCGGGTGTCGCCCATGAAGGGTGTGATAAGATTTGGGAAGAAGGGAAAGCTAAGCCCTAGGTACATTGGCCCGTTTGAGATCCTTGATATAGTGGAAGAGGTGGCTTACAGATTTGCGTTTCCACCAAATTTATCAGTTGTGCATCCAGTGTTTCATGTGTCTATGCTTCGGAAGTATCACGGCGATCCAGACCATGTGTTAGACTTCAGCAGTGTCCAGTTGGACAAGGATTTGACCTATGAGGATAAGCTGGTAGCCATATTAGACCGGCAGGTTCGTCAGTTGATCGAAGAGTTATCCTTCGATTCGTGTTCAGTGGAGAGGTCAGCCTGCCGAGGCAGCTACCTGGGAGTCCGAGTCTGATATGGGGAGCCGGTATCCCCACCTTTTCCCCGATTCAGGTACTTTTCTATGTTCGCTCGAAGACGAACGTTTGTTTTAGAGGTGGAGAATATGATGACCCAAAAGGTCATCTCCTGTTTTAGAAGTCAAAAACTGTGTTCCAAGGCCTTGAAAACCTCCTTTTATCTCACCTCGTTTTGCGTGTGCAGTCTGGGCATATATCTGAAAAGCTTTTATATGAAAAACTGAGAAAAATGCTAATTTTGCCTTAAAAATTAAATTTAATTTGACTTCAGTCAACATTTGGGTAAATGGACCCCGGACCCGGACCTAGACCCGGACCTGTGATTTGACAGTCCCGGAGGGTCCGTAAGAAAATATGGGAGTTGGGCGTATGCCCGGAATTGGATTCCGAGGTCCCAAGCCCGAGATATGGATTTTTGAAAGAAATTGTTTTACTAAAATTATAAGAGTTTTTGGAAATTTGATTATACCTGAAATTGATGGTATCGGGCCTGTATTTTGGTTCCGGAGCTCGGTACAGGTTTAATATGATATTTGAGTTGTGCCTGTAAAATTTGGTAAGAAACGGAGGTCATTTGACGTGATTCGGACCCGTAGTTGTGAAATTTGAAACTTTGAAAGTTCTTGAGATATTCCTTTGATTTTATGCTAAATTCATTGTTTAAGATGCTATTTTGGCGATTTGACCGCGCGAGTAACTCCATAGGATGTTTTTAAGTTTGTGTACATATTTGGTTTGGAGCCCCAAGGGCTCGGGTAAGTTTCGGATAGGTATCGGGTTGTTTCGGACTTAGAAAATCTGGTGAAGTAGTTGTTTTCTGGTGTTTGGTAATTTGTACTATGCGAACGCGTGGTAATCCACGCAAATGTGAAGAGTAATTGGGGCTGGGGCTGGGGTTGAGTTTGTACTATGCGAATGCGGCAAGTGGCTCGCGAACGCATAGCTTTAGGAGGGCTAGTCACGGAATTTGGGGAAAACCCTATGCGAACGCGGCAAAAGGCACACGAACGTGAAGGCCAATAGGGCCAGTGCTATGCGGACGCATCAAACCTCTCGCGATCACGTAGAGGGTCTGTCTAGGGGTTTAAAACAGTAACAAAAACGGGAATAAACCATAATTTCATATCTCTTTCCATAGAATCCGACCTTGGCGATTTTTCAAGAGGAATTTCATCACCAAATCATAGGTTCGTGTTCTTCAACTCATTTTCTTCATTTTCCATTAACACCCATTAGATTTTAGGCCTAAATCTTGTTCTTGAAGGGTAGAAAATTAGGGATTTTAGGAGAATTAGGGATTTTACAAATTTGGGAATTTAGACCTCGATTTGGGGTCGGATTCCAAAACTAATTATATATTCGCACTCGTGGGTGTGTGGGTGATCAGGTTTTGGTCTGAACCTCGTGTTTTGACCAAGCGGGCCCAGGGTCAATTTTTGACTTTTTGGGAAGAATGATAGAAAACTCATAATTAAGCAATAGGGTTGAATTATTTAGCGTTTATTTATATTATTAAGCTAATTATGTCTAGATACAATTGAATTGGAGGCGACTTCTAAAGGGAAGGCGGTAATTGAGGCTTGAGTTGGTCGTGGAATTCGAGGTAAGTGTTTGGCTTAACCTTAGCTTGAGGGAATAGGTATTGTGTCTTATTTACTACGTGTTAGTATAATGTGCAACGTATAGGTGTGGTGACGAGTATCTATACGTTGGTGTCAAGCATGCCGTGAGTCGAATATTGTGATTTATGTGATTTTTCGCCAAACATTACTTGAGTTTAATTTGATAATTATCCATGTTGGTGCTAATTCTTGGTATTGATCATTGTTGAGTATTGGTTCAAGTTAAGAATTATTATGTGAAGTTAAGTAACTAAGTGAGATTGGTTATAGTTGTTTCCCTTGCGGGGATGATATTGATTCTACTGTTGGCTCCCTTGCCGGGACATTATGACATATATTATTATTGCACTGTTGATTTTTCCTTACCGGATTGTTGTTATTGAATTGTTTGGGTGAGGAAGAATGTTAAATCACGAAGGGTGATGTCGTGCCGTTTCATTTGATTTATGGTGAGGATGAGTGTTAAAGCACAAAGAGTGATGCCGTGTATGATATTTTGAGGATGAGCGTAAAAGCACGAAGGGTGATGTCGTGTCGTATTATGATATTAAAAGCATGAAGGATGATGTCGTGCCGTTTCTATTGATTTATTGTGAGGATGAGAGTAAAAGCACGAATGGTGATGCCGTGCATTCTATTTGTTATTTGGTGAGGGTGAGAGTAAAAGCATGAAGGGTGATGTCGTGCACTTGTTTTTGTGCTGTTGTTTCTGTTGTTTAAATTGATATCTTTGTTGCTTTACTTCTTATATCCATTAGCTGATATTTCCTCCCCTCAGCATGTTCCCCTTTCCTTGTATTTAAATGCTTAATTCTTGTTGTTATTATTTTCTCCGTATATGATTAAAATGCAGAGGTTTAGTTGGTTGTCATGTCCTAGCCTCGTCACTACTTCGCCAAGGTTAGGCTCAACACTCTTAGTACATGGGGTCGGTTGTACTGATGCTACACTCTGCACTTTTGTGCAGATCCCGGTACAGGACCCTACGGACCTTAGAGTGAGGAGGCTGCCTTCAGTCTATTGGGAGATTCCGAGGTAGTCCTACAGGTGTCCGCAGGCCTTGGCGTCCCCTCTTACTTTATTTCCATTTTGTTTTTCTTATTTCTGAGACAGATATATTTATTTTTTCCCATACCTTTATATGTAGTATTCATAGACAGTCCGTGAAATTGTGGCACCAAATTCTGGGTTTAGTAGTTTGATTTTTGTAATGGCATTTAATCAAGTTGTTGGACTTTGTTTTATTCCACACTTTTATTTCCGTTGATTTGTACATCACTTGTTATCTGTTAAGAATAAATAAATAAGGTAAATAAACATTAACGTTGGCTTGCCTAGAGGGTTCAATGTTAGGCGCCATCATGGTCCCGACGGTGGGAAATCCGGGTCGTGACATCCCTTAATTGTTCATAATCTATATTATTATCAGGTGATGTTTCATAAACATGTGTAGCAGTAGGACTATTTAAATTACTACCAGATGTTGAAGTACTGCCTCTTTTTCTATTTCTCGATTACCCCATTTAGCAACCTTACTACACACTTTTTATTGAAGTATTAAACATATTGTGAAAATTTAACTACTAGCAAAAATTAAATATGCAAATAAAATAGTAAATAAGAGAAAGAGTTGGAGGGAGTGCACCGAATTCGGCAATAAATTGAATACTTGATGATTTTGCAATTCCAATGTTACCATGAAGAAACGACAATTGTTCAAAGTTTGAAGTTCAATCGTTCAAACTTCAAATAATAAATAATACAATAAATCAAATTCAAAAAAAAAATGAGAGCTAAATAGTTGATTGCACTTTAGGTGAAGAATAAGAGAATGATAATTAAGAATATGAGTTTGAGAAATGAGAGATGAGTGAAGAAATGAAGAAGGGGGGGATGTATTTATAGTTTTTCAAAGGGCTAAATTAGTAATTATAAAAGTGTTATTTGTCTAAAAATATTTCCCAAAAAGGGCTATTTGTGCAACCCAGCAGTTGGGCAACGGCCAAAAGCCAGCTGACCGTTGCCAACGGTCTAAAACTGTGATGACTCAAGAAGTCATCTCTCATTTTATAAGTCAAAACTGTGTTTCGAGGCCTTGAAAACCTCCTTTTATCTCACCTCGTTTTGCATGCGCAGTCCGGGCGTATATCCGGAAAGCTTTTATATGAAAAACTGAGAAAAATATTAATTTTGCCTTTAAAATTGAATTTAAGTTGACTTCGGTCAATAGGTACCTGCGCTCACTGGGAATGTGTACAGACTCCGGAGGGGATCCTACAGCCCAAGCACTAATATCAAGCCACCTTGTGACATATCATATCCTTAAAATCAGGCCCTCGGCCTCACTCAGTCAGAAACTCTCAAAAGCCCCTCGGACTATTAGTAAAATGGGGTACTCGACCCAAAAAAAACATCATTTTATATCTCAAAATAGTGTAAATAAGGCTGAGTTTCGAAATCAGTTAAACATAATATGACCGAGTGTAAATCATAAGTCAACACAGTGAAGAAATAGCAGTAAAAACTCCAAGGGGTCTAAACAAGTCGGCACAAGGCCCCAAACATGGCTTACAGCCCAAATTTAGCAACTCTTAAAACACGATTTAACATATGATTTAAAAGTAAATACGCAACTCAATGGTTGCCGCAGAAAGGACCAAGTCCAAATCCAAATTAGTGCACGCCACACACTCGTCATCTGGCATATGCTCCACTCCAAAAATAGTGAGAAAATACGATGTCCGGGGTTTCATACCCTTAGGACAAGATTTATAGTCATTACTTACCTCAAACCGGCCCAAGTACTAATCAGCGATGCTCTTGCCTCTCAAATCGGCTCCCGATTTCTCCGTATCTAACCAAAACCAGATTAATAATATCAATATACGCTAAAGGAACAAGGCACACTCAAAAATTACCAATTTTAACCAAAATTCCCGAAATTGGACGAACTCGAGCCCTGGGCCCATGTCTCGAAATTCTATAAAAATCACATCACAATAATCCTCATCCTTTTCCAAGTCTATGCATACCAAGAACAACAAAATTGAACTACAATAGCCCCTTCAACTACTCAATTAAAGTCCCAAATTTCGCATGCCCTACTTCCCCAAATTTTGGGTTTAAATCCAAATAATTTCGGGTTTTATCACTTAGAATTCAACGTATAATCGAGTTATGAAGTCAAAAAATCTTACCTCCGAACGTCCCCCTTTGAATCCTTCTTTAAATCTCTCTCAAGAGCTCCAATTTCGTCCAGCAATGGTGAAAAATGGACTAAAACTCATGGATATGGTTTTTTTAAAGCACACAGCCCAGGCCCCACATTTAACCCTACACAATCGCGGAATAGCCCACGCGATCGCGAAGCTTTGCCTTCCCAACTCACACGATCGCATCCCTCCCCAAACGACCGCACTGAACAAAACCCTTCACTCCTCACGAGCTCACTCTCCTTTACGCGGACGCAACCCTAACCACGCATTCGCGTAACCTGACCTCTGCGATCGCATAGAGAAATTTTTCGCCCCTGCCCAACTTGGCCTACGTGATCGCAGACCGTTCTACACGATCGCGAAGAGCAAAAATACCTGCAGCAAAAATCAGCAAAATAACTATCCCAAAAATCCATAAATCGATCCGTTAACCAACAGAAATTCACCCGGGGCCCTCGGGACCTCAACCAATCATACCAACACATCCCATAACCTTATTCAAACCTAGTCAAGCCTTCGAAACCCCAAAAACATCGCAAAAACATCAAATTCACCTCGGATTCAAGCCTATGAATTTTGAAACTTCTAAATTTCGCCAAAGATGCCGAAACCATCCAAAACACGTCCGATTGACCTGAAATTTTGCACACACGTCCAAAATGACAAAACGAACCTGTTCCAAGCGGAATTCCATTCCGACCCTGATAGCTAATTTTTCACTGCCAACCAGAAATCGCAAAAAAATCAATTTCGCCAATTCAAGCCTAATTCTACACCGGACATCAAAACCATATTCCAAACACACTCATAAGTCCCAAATCACCTAAAGAAGCTATCCGAGCCATAAAATCTACATTCCAAGGTTGTTTACCAATAAGTCAACTCCTAGTTGACTTTTCCAACTATTAAGCTAATTTAAGAGACTAAGTGTCTCAGTTCTCACCACGACCACTCCGAACCCGAACCAACCGAACCAACACAACATAAATAGGCTAAGCAACATATGATAAAGCATAAATACGGAAAACAGGGAAAAATTCTCGGAACGACCGGCCGGGTCGTTACATCCTCCCCCTCTTAAACAAATGTTCGTCCTAGAACGGATCTAGAAACATACTTGGAGTCTCAAATAAGTGAGAATATCTGCTCCGCATCACCCACTCGGTCTCCTAGGTGGAATCCTCCACCGGCTGTCCTCTCCACTGAACCTTCACTGAAGCTATATCCTTAGACCTCAGCTTTCTGACCTGACGACCCAAAATAGCCACTGGCTCTACCTCATCACCCTCGAGCTGAACCGTGTTGAACTCCAAAACATGAGACGGGTCACCAACATACTTCCGGAGCATCGAAACATAGAACACTGGATGAATACTCGATAAGCTGGGTGCCAAGGTAAGTCTGTAAGCCACCTCACCACACCTCTGCAGCACCTCAAACGGCCCAATGAACCGGGGCCTCGGTTTTCCCCTCTTCCCGAACCTCATAACACCCTTCATGGGTGACACCTTCAGCAACACCTTCTCCCCAATCATGAAAGACACATCTCGGACCTTCCGATCCGCATAACTCTTCTGCCTAGACTGCGATGTGCGAAGCCGCTCCCGAATCAACTTCACCTTACTCAATGCATCCTGAACTAAGTTTGTGCCCAATAGCCTAGCCTCGCCCGGCTCAAACCAACCGGAGATCTACACCTCCTACCATATAAACCCTTGTACGGAGTCATCTGGATACTCGACTGATAACTATTATTATATGCAAACTCCGCGAGCGGCAGAAACTGGTCCCATGAACCCCCAAAATCAATGACACACGCACGCAACATGTCCTCAAGAATATGAATAGTACGCTCTAACTGCTCGTCGATCTGAGGATGAAACAATGTTCTCCACTCAACCTGAGTACCTAATTCTCTCTGCACGGCCCTCCAAAACTGAGATGTGAACTGATTACCTCTGTCGAAAATGATAGAAACTGGAACCCCATGCAACCGGACAATCTCCCTGATATAAATCTCGGCTAATCACTCCGAAGAATAAGTAATACCAACAGGAATGAAGTGCGCGGACTTGGTCACCTGATCCACAATAACCCATATAGCGTCAAACTTCCTCGAAGTCCGTGGAAGCCCAACTACGAAGTCCATGGTGATCCGCTCCCACTTCCACTCTGGAATATCTAACCTCAGATGCAATCCACCCGGTCTCTAGTGCTCATACTTAACATGCTGACAGTTGAGACACTGAGCCACGAACTTAACAATATCCCTCTTTATCCGCCTCCACCAATAATGTTGTCTCAGATCCTAATACATCTTCGCGGCACCCGGATGGATGGAATACGGCGAATTATGGGCCTCAGCTAGAATAACCTCTCGAAGCCCATCCACATTGGGCACGCAAATCTGTCCCTGCATCCTCATGACCCCATCATCACCAATAACCACATCCCTGGCATCACCTCGACGGACCCTGTCCTGAAGAACGAGCAAGTGTGGATCATCATATTGGCGTGCTCTAATCTGATCATAAAGTGAAGAACTGGAGGCTACACAAGCCAATACTCGTGGGGGCTCTGATAGATCCAATCTCACCAACTGACCCGCTAAATCCTGAACATCAAGTGCTAAAGGTCGCTCTGCCGCTGGTAGGTAGGCTAGACTCCTCAAACTCCCTGGTCTACGACTTAGGGCATCGGCCACTACATTGGCCTTCCCGGATGATATAGAATAGTGAGGTCATAATCCTTGAGAAGCTCCAACCATCTCCTCTGACGCAAACTCAGATCCTTCTGCTTAAGTAGATGCTGCAAACTACGGTGATCAGTGAATATCTCACAATGTACTCCATACAAATAATGGCGCCAAATCTTCAAGGCGTGGACAATGGCTGCTAGCTCAAGATCATGCACTGGATAATTCTTCTCGTGCACCTTCAACTGTCTGGACGCGTAGGCAATAACCCTATAGTCTTGCATCAAAACCGCTCGAAGGCCAACTCTCAAGGCATCACTGTAAACTGTATAAGAACCAGAACCCGTAGGCAAAACCAGCACCGGAGCTGTAGTCAAATCTGACTTGAGCTTCTGAAAGCTGTCCTCACACTCCTCCGTTCACCTGAATGGAGCACCCTTCTGGGTTAGTATGGTCATAGGTGCTGCAATATATGAGAATCCCTTTACAAAACGGCGATAGAACCCTGCCAAACCGAGGAAACTATAAATCTCGGTAGCTGATGAGGGTCTAAGCCAGCTCTGCACCGCCTCTATCTTCTTCGGATCAACCTGAATACCATCGCTGGACACCAAGTGCCCCAAGAAATCTAGTGAATCAAGACAGAACTAACACTTCAAAGAATTTTCATACAACCTCTTCTCCCTCAGAGTCTGAAGCACAATCCTCAGATGTTGCTCATGACCCTCCCGAGATCGGGAATACACCAAGATATCATCGATAAACACGATGACGAAGGAGTCAATATAAGGCTGGAACACATTATGCATCATGTGTATAAAGGTCGTTGGGGCATTAGTCAGCCTGAATGACATAACCAAAAACTCATAATGACCATAGCTAGTCCTGAAGGCAGTCTTCGGGATGTCGGGCCCCCGAATCTTCAACTGATGATAGCCAGAACGCAAGTCAATCTTTGAAAATACCCTGGCACCCTGAAACTGATCAAACAAGTCATCTATATGAGGCAAGGGATACTGGTTCTTCACCATAACCTTGTTCAGTTGCCGATAATCAATACACATACGCATAGAACCATCCTTCTTCTTCACAAACAACACCGGAGCACCCCAAGGTGACACACTAGGCCGAATGAACCCCTTATTTAGGAGTTCCTGAAGCTGATCCTTTAATTCCTTCAACTCCGCTGGTGCCATACGATAAGGTTCAATAGAAATAGGTTGAGTGCCTGGCACCAGGTCAATACCCAAATCAATGTCCCTTTCAGGTGGCATGCCTGGCAGGTCTGAAGGAAACACGTCCGGAAAATCACGGACCACAGGATCCGAATCAATAGCGGGAGTCTCACCACTGTCACACCTCCTTTATTATACGCCCCAAAGGGGGTACGGGAGTTTTTCCACTTAAAGTG
>MDKI01224440.1:0-11306 GCA_005239505.1 Nicotiana paniculata
AGGAATAACCCAAAACCGAGTTCTAGAAGTCAAAATATGAATAAAATGGTGAAACCCCGATTTTGAAAAACTTATATTCTGCCTAGATGTTTAATGAATCGCGATCGCGGAACATTGATTACGATCGCGGAGAAGAAAAGAAAGGCCGCCCAGGCTTAACGTACTGCGATCGCGTGGGAAGTAATGCAATCGCGAAGAGGAACAATTGCCACTGGCTAAAACGCTCTATGCGATCGCGAAGACACGTGTGTGATCGCGTATGAGAAGTTACATGCTGCCCAAATTTCCACACTACTCGATCGCGAAGTGTGGAATGTGATCGCGTAGAAGAGATAACCGGATGCCCTGTTGGAACCCTGTGTGATCGCGATGTTGTAGATGCGATCGCGAAGAAGAAGAAAGTATACCTCTGCGATCGCGGTAGATTATGCGCGAACGCATTGAAGGAAAGTTTGGGCTGCTCAAAGAGACACTATGCGATCGCACATAGAAGGAACCAGAATGCAGGTTCAATAGTTCAAAATAGGGAAAATGGACCTGAAACCCATCCGAACCACACCCGAGACCTCGGGGCTCAAAACCAAATATACACACAATCTCAAAAATATCCTACGGACTTATTCGAGTAATCAAAACACCAAAATAACATCATAAACATCGAATTAAACCTCAAAATCAATGATATTTCTCAAAACTTATTTAAACATCAAATTTTGCATTTTTGACCCGAATCACGTCAAACCAAGTCTGTTTATTACCAAAGTTCACAGATAACACATATAAATTATATCGAACATGTACCAGGCTCCGGAACCAAGATACGATCCTGATACCACAGTTTCACATCAAATTTTATTTTCAAAAACCTTTATATTTTTCAGAAAATAATTTTCTTTAAAAATTCATTTCTCGTACTTGGGACCTCGGAATTTGATTTCGAGCATACGCCCAAGTCCCATATTTTCCTACGGACCCTCTGGGACCGTCAAATCACGGGTTCGGGTCCGGGTCCGGGTCCGTTTACCAAAAATGTTGACCGAAATTAATTTTATTCAAATTTCTAATACAAAATTATCATTTTTATCAGTTTTTCACATAAAGGCTTCCCGGCTACACGCTCGGGGTTGCGCATGCAAATCGAGGTGAGATAGAAGGAGGTTTTCACAACCTCGAAACCTAGAATTAGCTAGAAAAATACGGGATGACCTTTTGGGTCATCACAGATTGTGTCTCTTTCTGTAAAATTATTGGTTTTCAAATTTGTGAATGTGATGCCAACAAGCATTGTTGTTGCATTATTTCACCTCCTAGCGCTTAAGTAGCAATTATCTGGACTTTTTTCATTTTTTTTCCTAGGTTTACTTTGGATGTCTTTTTATTTATATGAAACGTGGCGATTTTGATATTTAATAAAAAAACTGAGAAACGTTTATTTCCCATTTCATTTGTAACATAATCGAGATTTTCGACATTATTGCGTTTGTTGCATAAGATTTGTAGAAGTTTTAGTCGTTTTTATTTGTGAAAACAGAAAACAAAGCATCTACAATCAGGATACAAATAATCTACAATTTATCTACAAAATATCTACAAACTAGGTACATTGAATTTTAATAGCCCAATTCCCATTCAATTGTAGCATAATTAGGATTTTCGACATAATTGCGTTTGTTGTAGAAGTTGTAGAAGTTTTAATCGTTTTTGATTTGTGAAACAGAAAACAAAGCATCTACAATCAGAATACAAATAATCTACAATTTATTTACAAAATATCTACAAACTGGGTACATTGAAATTTTAATATCCTAATTCCCATTCAATTGTAACTTAATTGGGATTTTCGACATAATTGCATTTTTTGCAGAAGATTTGTAGAAGTTTTAGTCGTTTTTGATTTGTGAAAACAGAAAACAAAGCATCTACAATCAGAATACAAATAATCTACAATTTATCTACAAAATATCTACAAACTGGGTACATTGAATTTTAATATCCTAATTCTCATACAATTGTAGCTTAATTGGGATTTTCGACATAATTGCATTTTTTAGAATATTTGTAGAAGTTTTAGTCATTTTTGATTTGTGAAAATAGAAAATAAAGCATCTACAATCAGAATACAAATAATCTACAATTTATCTACAAACTAGGTACATTGAATTTTAATATCCCAATTCTCATTCAATTGTAGCTTAATTGGATTTTCGACATAATTGTGTTTTTTGCAGAAGATTTTTAGAAGTTTTAGTCGTGAATGAAATTCCAATCCATGTAAAGAGGGAAGATAGAGTAAAAGAGATAAATACTTTGATTTCATTTTCTCTAACTCTCCAAGAACAGAAGGATTGTGTTTTCTTTAATGGTGATATCAGAACTTACAGCAACTTACACTTGAAGTTTCATTCCTAAGGACGAAGAAAGTAGACCTAGTTCCTAAGTGTCATTCACTATACACTCTTTTATGCCCATAAGAAAAGGAAAATCAGATAAATAACAGTAGGCAGCCATTTTCGTATGTATGAAGTTTGAATGCAAATATAATTTTGTCCATCACAACATGACCACAGTTATTCCAACTTGAACTTCGACCTCGTGCAAAAACATGAGCAACACAAATTTGCGTTTGAAATATTTGAAAAAATCTTTAATTCCTCAATATTAGCGCGCCTAAATAAGGAATTCTACTGCTACAATGATTCCTTATTTAATAAAATATCTGGAAGAATATTTACTTCCCTAATTTTAGCGCACCTAAATAGGAAGATTACAACTACTAAGATTCCGTATTTAATGAATTGTATATTTTTGTAGAAAAACTATTAATAGGGCGGGTAATTTCCAAACTATGAACATATTTGGTAATATAGTTTCCTATATGGCATATGAACAAAAAATTTCCTTTATTTTCTCGTATACAACTTTTGTGACTTTAACTTTTGTACATGCAATGCTCATTTCTTTTCTTTTTTTAGATACAAGATTGACAATATTTTGTTATTTAGAACAATAATTGTCAAAATTATAGCATAAAAAAGACACTATTATATGTCTATGGTTTTTACGATGATATTCAATTTAATACAAAAATTTGGATATTCATTGTGGATTGTATATTAATCATAGGGAAAAATAATTTTCCTGAGCCGATGGTCTATCGAAAATAGCCTCTCTATCTTCGCACTATCCTCGGTAGAATGGGTTAGTTGTTGTTATTATTATAGTGATAATAATAATAATAATAAAAAAAAAAATTTAATAATATAATAATATGACTGCTTAACATGTGAATAATACGAATTTGAACTATTAAAAGATGTTAATAAAAAATAAATAAAGATAAAATAGGGTCAAACAGTTTCAAAGGTCTCAACCACAAAATAAAATAAAATAAAATAAAATAAAAGAGATGTTAAGAAACTAAGCTCAAAGTAATAATATGAAATAAGAAAATAGACAAGAAATGTAGAGAGGAAGAGAGAACCATCTTATTTCTTTAAAGTATTCAAGTGTATCAAAGTGTCATCCTCTATTTATAATATTACATAGAGGTATACAAAAGAATGTCATAAACATAACATTAAACATTTGAGATCATGGAGGAAGATTATGGGGAAGTTATAGAGGTATGAGAGTTACAATCATAATGGTAAGAAGTAGTGGGAGGGATAATGGAGAAGAGTAGTGGGTATTACTCTTTTATGAGTTATGGACATCAATCATTAAATAATTATTATAACACTCCCCCATGTCCATAGATAATGTGCCTCATTAAAACCTTACTAAGAAAAAACTATGTGGGGAAAAATCTTCATGAAGAAAAAAGAGTACACATATCATGTAATATGCATTATTCACAGCCTCGTTAAAAACCTTGCCAGAAAAACCCAGTGGGATAAAATCTTAGTTAATGGAAAAAGAGTGCAGCGTGTATTTGCCTCCCCCTGATGAAAACAACACTTTATTTTTCGGATACGACGAATTTCAAGCTTGATAAAATCCATAATGTTGAGACGGTCAATGCCTTAGCGAATTATTCCGCCAAATAATCACTTGAACGAATTTGTTGAACATCCATTTCATCATTCCGTTGAAGATTGTGTTTGACAAAGAATTTTGATGAAATATATGATTTATTGTGTCTCCTTCAATATATCCTTCTTTCAATTGAGATAAACAAATATCATCGCCTTCACTATTATTGGAATCTTCTCTTCAAGGAAAAGTCACGCATCTGTTTTGTATCGAGTCACTTGCTTTATCAGTTGCTGATATGTTGACATGACTTGGATAAGTATCAACAATTGACTGCCTTGTGAAATAATAATATGGCAGTACTCTCACATATAAATAGATTTTTTGAAGAACGAACTTCATAAAATGTTTGCATTTGCATAACCAACAAAATCTTGACACTATTTGTTAGAATAAACAAATATATACGAAGGATTCCTTTTGCAACATCATCTTAATAGTATTCATGTATCTTTATATATAAACTAAACTATATCTCGCTAGCATATTGTTATACTCGTGGTTCTAGCAAGATACATATTGCATCAATTGTAATTGACACAAAAATAAATCATGTACGCCATGATTGCTTTAATCCACATAAGGATTTGTTAAATCTTTATTTAATGAATTTATTGGGAACCTTAATATGCTTCAGAACAATTTAAATCCTTCAATGATTTTTATATACGAATATCAAATTTATCAGGTATTACAAGGAAACATGTTTCCATATAATCAACGCAAGGACATTTACGTAAAATCTTGTGTCGCCCCACTGGCTTTATACTTTCAGGTGTTGGGACTATCAGTCCAAAATTTCACGTTTTCCAAGTGAAGTCAATCTTGATTGAGTAATTTTTATTGACCAATCATTTATCTGTCCAAAGTCCATGACAGATTTGAGCTCAATATCCTCGTCAATATTAATAATATTGAGCGTTGTATTATATCAACAATATCATCGATGATCCTTTACATCAGTTCCATCATCACACAATAAAAACATAACTTAACGAGATCTCATTATTTTCAGGTACCTAAGCCTTTTCCATGAGGTCTTATAAAGTGTTATATCATGGTGCTCTTACAAAGCACTTGCCTCCTTATTGTGACCATTTATTATTTGCTCCTCTTCTTCTTCAAGGAGTTTTATCTTTAGAACAATTAGTCTATTACGCTTCATGCGTTCCATAGACTATGTCCATCATAGTCTTTATTCTATTTGGAGCATTAGCAGCTGAAATATAACATTTAGCTTTGGGTCAGCAAATATGGCTAGCAATATTTTACAAATGAATTATCACTTGAATTTTAAGTTCACATTTTCTTGTACGAGGATCTAGGTAAACTCATAATAATTCATTCCATAATTACTTTTTCAGCTACCAATTTTCTCCCCCTAATACTGGGATCACAAACACATCCCCAACTTTCTTTGGGGACCCACCATTGTGCATTATGCTGGAACCATTAAATCATATAGAACATCCATATTTTTAGATGGAAATTATTTGTTTCCTGACCCTGAACCAGTTGTGATAGGGAGATTTTATCATAACTTGACTAGATGCGTACAAGTGTTGTTGTATATTAAATAATACATATCATAACCAATGGTTTAGCTATAATTGGAGGCATACAATTTCTAGTAAACCAAGTTAGATTTAAATCAACATTATCAAGATAAATTATCATAGTTTAGATTCTGGAACTGTGCTCTAATAATTTGAACAATCAATCTTGCAAAATTCACACTGCAAGTTGACAACAAACGCACATGTGACCATACAATAGATGCATCTTTTAAAATCATATTATAGTAAATGGTCCACATGGCAGGTGACTGGGCCCAAATATATATCACCTTTTATTCGTTCCAAATTTCAAGGGATTAAATCCTAACCTTAACTGGTATATCATGAGAATAAACAACACAAGAGAATTCTTGAAGAACATTCTATTTCTTCAATATATGCCAATGTGAATTTCCATTTAATTTCCGCATCATAACTGAATAGGGATGGCCAACCGGTCATGCCAACTAATGTTTGTTTCAGCAAACCTCTAGTTTACTTGTTGCATGTGATTCCATCATCATGCTTATACTTGTGTAGTACAAATAGAAGAAAAATTAGGTAACATTTTATATTTACCAGGTATGATTATAGTAATATGAAGATACTCAATCTTCCTTTTTATTTATAGCCTCAAATGCCAACCACTTTGGCTAATATGTTTGAAACTCAAAGAGTTTTTTTTTAGACTTACTATAATGTCATGAACAATTTCATTAATTCAGTTAGTAACAAATTCACTCTTCTGGAGCTCTTAATTGATTTTGTACTACAAGATCTTTTATCACACCATCCATATGGTGAATGTATCCTTTACATAAATCATATCATAATAACTGTCATGGTCAAAATCATCATAAGAAAAATCATTTCTTACCTTAATATTTCGCCTTTAATAACTTTTTATAAGGCATATCAAAATAATTTTGGCGTATCACATGTACACGACCAATGACATATTCATGTAACCATACAATAATGTTCATTATCTTTCTTTCTCTCAAACCTCCCGTAGAGGTGAGTTCTAGCATTTATTCAAGCATGCATAAGCACATTATTATGCATAATCTTTATCACATATATATATTTTCACATTTACTCTCATAAATGAGGCTGCATTTACAATGATTATCACAAGTTACATTTTCAAAGAGTGAACCATAATCATCTGAACGTGCCTCATATTTACAGACCATATTTATACACATTTCCTTCACCTTTGAAGGTTTATTTTAAGAACCATTGTTATCCTCTTTACAATTACCATAATGATGACTATTCTATTTTTGGTCTTTGGCACACCCACATTCATTGGTCAATCACTTGTCTTCATTTAGAATTATTATGAATCACTATCACATTCACTTCAAGAATGGAGCAAATGCAGTGGGACAAGCTTCATGTTTTTTTTATGAAAAATACATTATTTTTCTTTAGTCATCACTATATTTTCAATATGGAGCATTGGGACTCAAACCCAATGCCTTATCCATATAAATGAATGTTAGGTCATAATGAATTGAGACTTAAACCCAACTCTTATCACCATGGTGCACCAGTACTCAAATCCGTTGTTCTATCCTCATGGTGCGCTGGGACTTGAATCCATCGTCTTACCATCTCATATAATATTTATCACAAATTGTCTCATTCACTTATAGGAATGGAACATAATTTTATGTAGACACAAATAAGTAAATAGAAATGATAAGAACTATTATCAATAAAATATGATGGAGTACAAACTCGTGTACTAGTATCTTACATATAAACATCTCAAAACATAAAGTGACCATGTAGCGTTATTACTATGTGACGTGTTACTGCAAACTAATGCATGATGATTACATAAAATGTACACAAGAACTCAAACACATAACTAAATATAATTAACTTCAGAAAACAAATAATCTTAAGTAATAACTATTGCTAGAATATTCTGTTTTTATACAGAAGATGTCAAAATAAGCTAGTAAAATATAATGTTATCACTTTTTCAAGTATCAACATAAAAAAAATATTGCATATAATTAGATTCGTATGGATCATAATATAATTGACATTATTTTTCATGTGCCTAAAGCATAAGATTAACATAATACATTGCCTTTGCCAAAATAGAAAACTAAGGGTAAAGTTTTTCACTCACAAAAGTTTTTCTTTCTCAAATAAGCAATAGAATCACATCACAAAGCCAAACAAAAATCAGAGTAAAATCCCAACACAATATTATTAACAAATTAAAATCCTTGAAGTAATATGGCCAATCCTCCAACATGATCATGTGACATAACTATTATGAGCTTGAAAATCACATTTTTCATATTAACAGTATTTAGCTCTAACATGCTTGAAATTTAATTTCATGGGAACTTTAGGATGTAATAATTATTATCTACCTAATATACATGTCTAACTTTTGTAGTAATTATGTTATAATTTATAGAATCACTAAAAAATTATTTAACGGACCAAACATTAGCATCTGATGGTCCTACCTTATTTCATCCGTACCAAACTAACATATAACTTCTACAATTCATGATAGTTAGTACAACAGTCGAAAGTAATAAACTACATAAAATTTAAAGGATTTAAGAGTGAGTGCGCAAACCAATAGTTTTATTTTTGTTTTAATATATTAGTTTATATTCAAGTTTAAGTTAGGACAGACCTCAAATGAATGCCTCGAATTGCACTATGAATTTACAATATCACCTTTTAATTTTCATGGCGAGATATAGAAATCATACGGAATTTTGCTGCAACGCTTCAACTTGTATGCCTAATTTTGTGGCTTACTTTGAATTTGAAGAAGACCAAAACATTACTGAAAAATATAATGTGACTAAAATAGACAATACAAGCAAACTATCAACATGGTATATGAAATGTCGTAGGTATGATGATATAATTGAAATATTAGAGACTCGTACTGATAACGTGTTAAGAAATTAAGCTCAAAGTGATAATATGAAATACGAAAATAGACAAGAAATGTAGAGAGAAAGATATAACTATCTTATTTCTTTCAAGTATTCAAGTGTTTCCAAGTGCTAACAATATCACTTCTCATCCTCTATTTATAGTATTACATGGAGGTATACAAAAGAATGTCGTAAATATGACATTAAACATTTGAGATCATGGAAGAAGATCATGGGGAGGTTATTGAGGTATAAGAGTTACAATCGTAATGATAAAAAATAGTGAAAAATTAATGGAGATAATAAAGAAGAGTAATGGGTATTACTCTTTTATGAGTTATGGACATCCACCGTTATAATAATTATTTATAGGAATTTTTACATTCCTATACACTATATGAAACTATATTACTATTCCTACCCAAGTTTTAGTAAAATTACATATTATATACTCAATTACCATTTATGTACATTTTAATGAAATTAATGATAATAATTAGTGTCCTAAAATCACTCTAACGTATCTTCCACTCCCCTACATTTCTCTTTCCACATCCCACCCCCCTTCCCCACGTATTTGTTCGATTTTCATTCAACATAATTGGTTTCATATAATGCAACAAGTTGTGAGATGCTATTTTAGTCTTTTGCTGATTATTATCACGAACTGTTTGAACGAACAACCGTTAGATGTTTTGGGCAGGCTTTTGTACAATTTGATTTTGGCGTATTTCATCTCCATATAGTGTCTTGGTCTATTCGTTTTTGCTATTGAATTTTAACTTCAGTATTTGTTGCCAATTACTGGTATCCATTTTGACTCATAAATACATGCCATCAATCTTAAGAGTCTTGTGGTGTTGCGCTATTCATCTTTTCAATTGTGTACGTTGGCCGTCTGTTTTGGGGACTAAATCAAGCTTTAGTAGTATCTTGCAGTCTACAAGTGTTAATATTGACCTATCAATGTATAATCGAAAAAAGTATTTGAAGTTAAGACCAATGACCAATGAGCAATTGAAAAAATCATTATACCACGTTTCTCTCTCCACATCTCAATTCCTAATTTCAGTAATGTAAACCAAAGAAAAAGAGAGCAACAATTCCACCATTGACAACCATTGAAAAGCATTGAAGCTTTGAATTCGAATTTGGATTTTCAAAAATCATTATTTGTTTGGATTGGGTATTGTTGCAAACAATTAGGAATATGGTTTGGAGTTTATATCTCAATTTTGAGGGTGCTTTGGTGAAGATTAGACTTGAGTTTTGCTGAATTTCAGATTGAAACTCCAAGAAGAAGAAGAAGACGACATGATATATATTATTGTAGTAAAATTGTAGAAAACTTGTATTATGTTGTTTATATATATATATATATATATATATATATATTATTTAACTATTGTATGAAAGTTGAACAATATTATATAAAAATTATATTTAAGTTGTATGATATTGTAGTTGTATATAACTGAGTAGAAATGAAATGTGTAGATAACTTGTAGATAAATTGTATAATATATAATTAGTTGTATGCAATTTATTTTTATCATGTATAAATCAGATACAAAATATACAAAAGACACATTGTATAAATTTTGTATTTAAGTTATACAATATTGTAGGTATATAAAACTGAGTAAAAATAATGTATGAAAATTGTAGATAAGTTGTAGATAAAATGTATAATATATAATTAGTTGTATGAAATTTATTTTTACTATGTATAAATCAGATGCAAAATATACATAAGACATATTGTATAAATTTTGTGTAAAATTTGTATTTAAGTTGTATGTTATTGTAGTTGCATTTAACTCGATAGAAATAATGTGTGAAAGTTATAGATAAGTTGTATAATATATAATTAGTTGTATGAAATTTGTTTTTATTGTGTATAAAATAAATACAAAATATACAACTTATGGGAACAATAAAATCACATATAGTTTTGGTTCTGTAATCACCTTTCTATCTACTCCGGCCATCAATTTCCCCCAAGTCACAGGGATGTGGGGTTAAAAACTCAATTTTGATGTTTATAGTGTAAAACAAAAGCGGATTAAAGGTCCTCTGCAACAATAAATCTGTTCAATTCTGCTGATCTCCTGGCCTTATATACAAGGCATTAACGGGACGAGACAGAAAATCTTCAACAAAAAAAAGAGAGGCATTAATGGGATCGTTGAGATAGATACCAAAACACACCACCAGCTTTAAGAGAAGCTTAGTTAATATAATGGAACTTGCTCCAGAGGAAAAAAAATGAAGCAACAGAAGAGCTGAAAGTTCCTTCCTTAACTAAAATGAGTTCTATTTAAACTATAGCTGGAATCTTCAATAAGATCAAATGCCTGCACAACCAACAAATCGTAGCACCGATTTGACAAAGTTTGCATATTCAGAGACCAAAAACCTGATTTTAGGAATATATATATATATATATATATATATATATACGAACATTATAGATACCTACACACTAATAAGACCAATAAAGAAAGATTATCTAGACTCATAGATAAGATATCAGCCATAGAATATAGTTGGATAATATTATTAAAACAAAAGAGATAAGATACTAAATATATGAAAAGAACTTGGTACGCTAGATATATAGGTATTACTTCTACAAACATTCATAAAGAAGAATTAAAAATACTTAGTAACGAAAAGAAATATAGATGGCTTATTAGACTTAGAACATTTGTAGAACAATACGAGAAATATTATCAAGTAGATAATATATTAAATAGACTTCATTGGGAAATAACAGTTGTAGCAAGCG
>ML331381.1:0-12727 GCA_005239505.1 Nicotiana paniculata
ACGGAACTCGGGAATGCCTAACACCTTCTCCCGGGTTAATAGAATTCCTTACTCAGATCTCTGACCGCAGACAAATCAAAACAGAGTCAAAATTTCCTCGATTTGGGATTTCTATAAAATAAATGGTGTCCCGGAATACCGTAAAAAATCCGGGTGGCGACTCTGAAACTGATAAATAAATCCCAAATCCGCATAATGTCACTTAAATTAGAAAAACTCCCGTATCCAACCCCGTGTCGGAAAAAGGAGGTGTGACAGGTTCGAGCCGGGTGAGGCCAGGCTACTGGGAACAGAGTTGGTTCAGGATGCATTGGAGAAGGTCAAGGTGATTCAGGATAAACTCCGTACAGCCCAGTCCAGATAGAAGAGTTATGCAGACCGAAAGGTTCGTGATGTTTCATATATGGTCAGAGAGCGGGTTCTGCTTCGGCTTTCGCCTATGAAAGGTGTTATGAGATTTGGGAAGAAAGGGAAGTTGAGTCAGAGGTTTATTGGCCCTTTCGAGATATTGAGGCGTGTTGGGGAGGTTTCTTATGAGCTTGCCTTACCTCCCAGCTTGGCAGGAGTTCATCCGGTATTTCATGTTTTGATGCTTCGGAGGTATCACGGTGACCCGTCGCACATGTTGGATTTCAGTTCAGTCCAGTTGGACAAGGACTTATCTTACGAGGAGGAGCCAGTAGCTATTCTAGACCGGCAAGTTCGTCAGTTGAGATCCAAGAGTTTCCCCTCTGTTCGTGTTCAGTGGAGAGGTAAGCCTCCTGAGGCATCAACCTGGGAGTCCGAGTCCGATATGCGGAGCCGTTACCCTCATTTATTCCCCGACTCAGGTACTTCCTTCTTCTGTTTGTTCGAGGAAGAACGGTTGTTTTAGAGGTGGAGAATGTGACGACCCAAAGGGTCATCACCTATGTTGTCACCCATTCCGTGCTTTCGAGGCCTTGAAAACCTCATTTGTATTTGCATCTATTAGTGTGCGTAGTCCGGGCGCGTAACCGGATAGCTTAAATATGAGATTCTGTAAAAACAAATGCTAAGATTTGATATTAAAAATGAATAACTTTGACTTCGGTCAACATTTTGGGTAAAGGGGCCCGAACACGTGATTTGACGACCCCGGAGGGTTTGTAGAAAAATATGGGACTTGTGCGTATGCCCGGAATCAAGTTTCGAGGTCCCAAGCCCGAGAAATGAATTTTTGAGTAAAATTGTTTTCTGAAAATATTTAAGGAATTTGAAAGTGAAATCTGATTAGAAAGTGATGGTATCTGGCCCGTATTTTAGTTTCGGTGCCCGGTACAGCTCATATATATGGTTTACGTCCTTTCTGTAAGGTTTGGTTGAAAACGGATTTCGTTTGGCGTGTTTCGGACTTAAAATGGAAAATTTGATGTTTTATGAAATTTGATAGAATTCATGGATTTTGAGACTTAATTCGATGCATATGATGTTATTTTGGCGATTTGATCGCACGGATAAGTTCATGGGATATTTTTGATGTAGTGTGTATATTTGATTTTAGAGCCCCGAGGGCTCGGGTGAGTTTTAGATAGGCCACAAACTTCTTTTTTTGGCCTTGGAAGTCTGCTGGTGTGGCTGTTCAGCAGGCCTTCGCAATTGCGACCAAGGCCATCGCAAATGCGAAGGCATGCCTGGTCAAGCATGTTCGCAAATGCAAACAATGCCATCGCAAATGCGAAGGCATGCCTGGGCAGGCATGTTCGCAAATGCGAACATTGCCATCGCAAATGGGAAGGCATGCCTGGGCAGGCATGTTTGCAAATGAGAACAAAGCCATCGCAAATGCGAAGCCTCCCCTTCTTCTCAGTATTCACAATGAGAACTGTGCTTCACAATTTCCAGGTCAAGGGTTTTCGCAATTGCGAACCCGTGTTCACATTTTCGAAGCCAACCAGTGGCTTGCAATGCACTTATACCGAAATTTTGACTCTGTTTTCATATTTTCTCAAACTCAAACTCACTTAGGCGATTTTCCAAGAACAAGACTTCTTCCAAATCAATTTTAAGTTGGTTTTTACTCAATTCTTTCAATCATTAACATCATTAACATGTTTTCAACTTAAAATCAAAGATTTCCATGGGTGAAATTGGGTGTTTTGGGCAGAACTTAGGTTTTTTCAAAAATCTAGGTTTGAGTGGGTGACTGACCTCCGATTAGAGAGAGTTTTATATGTATGGACTCGTGAGAGTACGAGGGTTCTGAAAATGTAAAATTTATCTGATTCCGAGATGCTGGCCTGAGGGGCATTTTGGTCATTTCACCCAATTTCGCGCCGTAACCTTAAATTTAATAGTAGAATCAATTGCATGAGATGTTATTTACGATATGAAATTTATTTGAATAGATTTTGGCTATTTGGAGTCGGATACTCGTGGCAAACGTGTGATTTCAAGTTGATTTTGAGTCGATTCGAGGTAAGTGGCTTGTCTAACTTTATGTGGGGGATCTTTCCCCTTAGGATGTGATGTTTGGTAATTGAATGCCTTGTACGTGAGGTGACGAGCGCGTATTTGTGCTAATGGTTGTAAATCCGGTTTTACTTTAAATATTTAGACTGAGTTCCTTTCTTACCTGTTTTATTCTACTTCCAATCATAGTCTATGTTAGCTTAGAAGGGCATGCCTAGCTGCCCCAAATTACCTGTTTGCTTAGATTGCTTTAAATTGTACTACATGAAGTATGTTGGGCTAGAGTTACTTGCTGCCTTGTATTTTTGCACTTTAAATCTGAATGTCTTCTTGTTGTGGCTGCATATTTACTTTGGGACTATGAGACGGTATCCCGGGAGAACCCCCTGCATATTTACTTTGGGACTACAGGACGGTATCCCGGGAGATTCCCCTGCTTATTTACTTTGGGACTACGAGACGGTATCCCGGGAGATCCCCCTGCACACTGATAGTTGGACTACGGGACGGTATCCCAGAAGATCCTTCGGATATACATATGATGGACTACGAGACGGTATCCCGGAAAATCCTTCAAAAATACATATAATGGACTACGGGACGGTATACCGGAAGATCCTTTGGATATACATATAATGGACTACGGGACGGTATCCCGGAAGATCCTTTGGATATACATATAATGGACTACGGGATAGTATCCCGAAAGATCCTTTGGATATACATATGATGGACTACGGGACGGTATCCCGAAAAATCCTTCGGAAATACATATGATGGACTACGGGATGGTATCCCGGAGATCCTTCGGATATACAGATGATGGACTACGAGACGGTATCCCGGAAAATCCTTCGAAAATACATATAATGGACTACGGGATGGTATACCGGAAGATCCTTTTGTATACATATAATGGACTACAGGACGGTATCCCGGAAGATCCTTCGGATATACATATAATGGACTACGGGACAATATCCCGAAAGATCCTTTGGATATACATATGATGGACTACGGGACGGTATCCCGAAAAATCCTTCGGAAATACATATGATGGACTACGGGACGGTATCCCGGAGATCCTTTGGATGTACATATGATGGACTATGGGACAGTATCCCAAAAAATCCTTCGGAAATACATATGATGGACTACGGGACGGTATCCCGGAGATCCTTTGGATATACAGATGATGGACTACGGGACGGTATCCCGGGAGATCCACTGGACATTTGAGAAAAGGACTACCGGACGGTATCCTGGGAGATCCTCATTGTTACCATTGTCATTATGCTGTACATATTCCGGGTTTACTCTATTCTTGTGTTTAGTTATTGCCTTGTTTGACCTGTCTTATTTCACTGTTTACTCATTATTACCGCCTGTTTTCATACTGTAAATTCCTATTATATTATTTGACCTCAGTAGGGCCCTGACCTTCCTCGTCACTACCCGACCGAGGTTAGGCTTGGAACTTACTGAGTACCGCTGTGGTGTACTCATGCCCTTTCCTGTGCATGTTTTTCATGTGCAGATCCAGGTACCTCCACTCAGGCGCACTACCCCCGAGGTTGAGAGATACAACAGAGACTTCGAGGTACATCTGCCGCGTCTGCAGACCAGGAGTCTCTAACTTATTCCAGCTTTTGTGAAAAGTTTTTATCCTCCCTTAAAGTTGTATAGATATTCTGGAGTTAGAGTAGTGTATTATATTCTGTTAGCCTGTGGTTCCCGTGAGTTTCCGGGTTTTGGGGTGATGTTGTAGACTTCCATATTATTTTGGGTTGTATATGCCAAGTGGCTTTTATATACAATTTTCCTTTTAGATTGTTTAGCTTTCTTTTACTTACTTATTTCCGCAATTATGTTGATATTCCGCATTGTTAGGCTTACCTAGTCATAGGGACTAGGTGCCGTCACGACATGTTCACGGAGGGCGAACTGGGGTCGTGACACTTACTGAGTAAAATAGCAATGTCTTAACAAATCCAAATAATAATTTAATCCCAAAGTCATCCCGGAACCCTGTGTCAAAGTTCATGAGCAATTTCTAGGAAAGACAAATGAAATATTATAACTGTCCGGAATACAAATGGAACAGTAAGGAAAATTACAACACAATACTCTGCAGGAGACTCTGTTGGATGCGGAACGTCTCGAGAGGTGCAGCTCACCTAAGTCTCCATATCCACCATTCCACTACGCCAAGCTAGGTCACTAGATGTACATGTGCCTGTGCAATAAAAATGCACATCAAGTGTAGTATGAGTACAAAAACAACGTGTACTCAGTAAGTATCCCACCTAACCTCGAAGAGGTGGTGATGAGAGGTCGACTATGACACTTCCTAGAGGTCAATTCAATATAATTAATGTGATGCTAAACATGGATGTTATCAATAACAAATAACAACAGGAAAGGTCAACTTCTTCCATAATTATAAATCTCAGTTTCTGTCATTTCAGTTCATAAATTACATCTCAAGTCAATTAAACATTTCAAATCGCAGGAGGTACTCAACAATATCATGCGCAAGTAATGCCGAGGTCATACGACCTGATCCAACAATAATATAATGTGCACTGCCAAAGGGTCGAACGACGCGAACCATAGATGCCTCTATTATCCCGCTCGCAAATCATACATACGACGCGATCAAATCTAAATAGTAGAGTTACCTTGCTCGCAAATCATACATGCGACGCAGCTACTCAGAGATACATACATTCAAATAGTCAATCCAGACTTCATCAGGAAAATAATTACCCAAGGAAATGACAATTTCTCTTTTAGTGGTCAAGAAGATGGTTTTTAATATGTTTTGAAGTTCATTTTCCAAGTTCGATATGATTTAAGCATATTAAATTTATCAGTAAAATTACAAGTACGACAAGTAAAACATGCTTTGGATCCTACGCTACCCGGACATAATCTTGATAGTAGTTACGCACGGATTCTCATCACCTCGTGCCTACGTAGCCCCCACAAATAGTAGCACATAATTGATTATATCACCTATGGGGACAGTTCCATCTTACAATGTTAGAAAGGAGACTTACATCGCTCTGAAGCCCACTTTCTGGTCCAAGATTATGCTCAAACCCTCAATTCGGTGCGAAACAATCCAAAACTCATGAAATAGTGTATAAACTAATCAATACATGTTCAAAAATTCATATTCCAACTATTAAGGTGATTACCCGACCCTAAATGTAAGATTCCTAAAATTCACCCCCGGGCCCACGTGTCCTGATTCCAGAAATTTTAAAAGAAAGTTGTTACCCATAACCTTATGAAGTCAAATATATGATTTTTACCAAATTCCATAACCATTTTCTTGGTCAAATCTCATTTTTATACAAAACCTAGGTTTTCATCTAAACTCTTGATTTAACCAATTTTTACATGTTAATCTATCCATAATTTATGTATTAAACTCATGTTGTGTAGAAGTTACTTACCTCAAAGTCTTAGGTGAAAACCCTCTTCCAAAAACTCCAAAATCGCCTGAATCCGAGATTAAAAACTCAAAAATGAGTAAAAAATGGCTGATTCCTGTTTTTAGGCATTCATCCCAGGCAAGTTGCATGTATGAAATGCGACTTTGCCTGATTTTCGGGCAAAAGTGAACTACTACAAGCCTTCAGTCAATGGACCATCACATTCTGTAAAAATGTCCAAATCATGAATGGTTTAACTTTCAGGAAACTAAAATCAAAGATCTACAACTTTAATATTTTGCAAATTTTCAGATTCCTTATTTCGAGATATAAGCTCCCAAAGTAGGCTCCTCGTATCAGAAATTTCGAGGAAAATTGCAAAATAGCTTTACCAACCTTCATTAAATTGATCATAACTTTCTGTAAAAATATGCAAATGATTAATGATTTATGTTTCCGGAATCCATAATGAAAGGGCTACAACTTTCAAGTTTTGCAATATTTCAGATTCATTACAGATCGCAAGATATGAGCTTCCAAAATCGACTCCACGCATCAGAAATTTTCTGGCGAACAACTTCTGCAACAGAATTTCAGGAGCTTTCTTTGTCCGAAATCCATTATGTTAACCTTATGAAATCCACCCGAGGCCCTCGGACCTTAACCAATTATACCAACATGTCCCAAAACATGATACGAACTCGCTCGAGGCCTCAAATCGCATCAAACAACGTCGAAATCATGAATCACACCCCAATTCAAGCTTAATGAACTTTAGAACCCCAAACTTCTACATTCGATGACGAAACCTATCAAATCACATCCGATTGACAAGTCGCATTTGACATTACGAACCTACTTTAACTTCCAGAATCAGAATCCGACCCTGATATCAAAAAGTCCACTTCCGGTCAAACTTCTTATAAACCTTCAAATTTCTAACTTTAGCCAAATGACTCCAAAATAACCTATGGACCTCCGAATCTACTTCACGTGCTCCCAATACCAGAATTTCCATACGGATCTATTCCCAGACTCGAAATCCCAAACGGACATTGATAACACTGAAATGCACTGCAACCCCTATTTATGAAATTCTTTCCAAAATGCTAACTTCCACAATATGTGCCGAAATGCTCCAAGGCCATCCAAAACCCGATCCGGACATACGCCCAAGTCCAAAATCATCATACGAACCTGTTGGAACCTTCAAATCCCGATTCCAAGGTCGTTTACTCAAAATCAACACTTAGTCAGATTCTTCTAACTTAAAGCTTCCGGAATGAGAATTCTCTTTCAATATCTACTCCGAACTTCCTGAATTTCAATTCCGACCACGTGTACAAGTCATGATACTTGAAGTGAAGCTACTCATGGCCTCAAATTGCTTAACGACGAACTAGAGCTCAAAACGACCGGTCGGGTCGTTACATTCTCTCCCACTTAAGCATACATTCGTCCTCGAACGTGCCAAGAAATGCTCCGGAGTTGTCCAAAATCACTGTTTAACAGCTCGTGCTCTTTCCCATGCTTCCACAACCCAGTTGAGCACATTAGCTTGAGTCAGTCTGAAGATTCTCCCTTTTATTTAGTCCAACAAGCCTTAGAGCCAAATTCCTACGTCCGAAACTCTCTACCGGGCCTGCTTTCAACATACGAACATCGTATCAATCACCACACGATGTACCAAAACGTGATTACATGCCTTTGCTGAATTAACACCACACACCGCATAATTCACCTGACCATAATAACATTCTTTAATTATAATAGCCGAAATTCGACGAATCTGATGCTCCCACATACCTCATGACTCATATAAGTCCTATTCCAACTCTTGCAATGCTGCCATGACGGAAGAGACGTGTAGAATTCCTTAACCAACTGTTGAGCCAACAAATCATTAAATTTATACTCCTGACAAGAGCCATCACCTCATGATGAATCAATTAATGGCATTTTCTCTTTGATACACTTCATATGATCTGATTGCACTGATCCTAGATCCATTAATCTCTTCTCACCCAGTACGAACCGCTCAGGGAACAAGCCACCCCAGTCATGACCAAAAGTCTCATATGATGCCACAACGTGCCAATAAACTACAACCTCGAATGATATACATAAGGAAAACTAGGTCTAGGAGGAATTACTCAACTCACACACTAATATGAACTTTCCTCAAAAAATGGGAAACAACACACAAAAATATAATATAGAAAATCGTACTCAACATCACACTACTACGACGTGCAACCAGATCCAAATAACATACCCGTGGCGGCGTGCCACCCGATCCACACATAAAATTCACATAAGGAGATACACACCGAGCTAAATTGCTCATTACTACAAAATACTGAATATCGATCACAAGAAAAGCAAAGTGCACAATACCATCCCTTGGGAGACATATAGCGCCAGAAGCTATAAACTCAATTACAACTGAGGTGTGATATATGATCTGAATCTCACGAGCCATCCTGCTCACATAACAACATTGCTACGCAGAATCTCAACACATAAGAAAATTATCAAGTCGTTGCACAACTCACACGGAACAATATAGTATCATATGAAATAGCAAACGCCGAAATAACACCCAACGTTCTAATACTCCTCCACGAGAAGCGCTATACTGAAATGAACACCTCTGGACTGATATAGAGCCCTGATTCATATTTAAATCCATCCACAAACCTCAAGCAGATTCTGATCGCAGCGTACTAGGCGTATAACCTTTCACGGGTCTCTAATAACCTCTTTTTTCCCATAACACACAAGAACAACCATCATAACCAGAGCCAACTTCCACAGTTCACAACCAAATGAATCGAGCGCCCTCCAAGCATAAATTCTGAAATAAGTGATATTACCACATTCTTCATACTTAGTTTAAATCTTCAATCAATCAAGTGACTACAATGTCACACTTGTACAATCTTCCAGCGGCCACGCTCCCACGTCCTTCCAAATAAGGTAACAAGTCTTCACATCCATACCACCAGCCACACTAACGCTGTAACGCAAACCAAGAATCCATAACCAGGATGCAAAGCCTCTTTCACAGAACACCGATCTCAGGTGACGCTGAAGGCAACACCGGCTTACTCTAAACCTTCAAATCCTTTTCTTGCTCATCCGAGCTCGTGACATCCTTGTCCACCGAACCGTAAATCTTGAATCCTCAACTTCCGAATCCCATGCTACTTGATGCAGTTAATCACGCCAACGCGCAGAAGTACAAGAATTTCATCTCAGCTCCTGAACCACTACTAGAGTAAAAACTTCATCATGTAGAAACTTTCTACTTTACTCATTCCAAGAGAACCATAACAACACACGATTGAATTCTCATAACCGTAGAATATACAAATCCTCAAGTAGTGGTCTAAATCACCACTGCCCTTCCAGGATCCGCCTACACATTACAAGCCATAATACCTAACTACTCCCAAATAAAACCAAGTATGGTGGCAATCAAGCCTCACACGTACCGCCATGAATCACATGCATAATCTAATCACGCTGGAGGTACTAATCACTACCACCATCATGCCAATTCGACTATGGCTAACAGACCCGACTTCTTCTAACTTATCCTTAACTTGTCTTATAAATAAATATAACTCCACTCAACACATAATGACTCAATCAGCACTCCTCCCGAGTGGCCTTGTATCACGAGATCATGATGTCTCAAATCCCACAAACCATCTCATACCCTCCTTGGGTGCATGCTCACATCCTCAACTGATACACCCATTTCAAAAATTCCTCTACGAATCCGAAGTCTTGCAAGTCGAAAATATCATAGAAAATTCTTAGCCTCTTATCAATAACTGCTGCAAAAGCTCGATTCTTAACCATACTGCGGGCTTGAAATCTTTAGACACCGCATTCTAACCTTTGAATTCACTAGGACCGTTGTTGAGAGTCACCCACTCTGGCTTGGTCCTGAACATAATCAACTCCAAGGCTCTGCTGGCCCATGAACACCCGTCTCAATGAAGCACCCGGCTGAATCAATTCCCTTGTAAATGACCTCTGTACGAAGCATAAATCCTGAATCTTCCGAAAACCCGAACATGAGTCAATAAGGCCAACTAAAGCACACCTTTATCAATTCCTTTGCTCAAATTACCACTTATGTTCTTTTCCCTTAGCTGTATTAACTCACCAATACGTCGATAACCCAAAACCTCACAAGTAGATAACCATGCAACTCAATCGTAGATGGTGGGACGCTCCCACTAAGCTTAGAGCCACTTATTACATAACCTTGGAACCCACCAAGATTCTTTCTTCATTGTTGACATGATCTTGCACAACCAACCCGCCAAATTCCTCTAAATCTTTCTGTAAAACCCTTTATGAATACTCTGAATCGTTAACCACATTCACATGTCCGACCTCTTTACCGGATAGCAGTAGGATTCTTCGCAGAAACTTTGCCAACCACGCGATCACTGATCTGCTCATAGGAGATAACTCACCCATAACTCACCCATGGAGATTACACGCCGACATCTTTCAACGCTGCTACACGAGGTACAATCACTACATCATCTATAACCCATCATGAGCCCGTGCTCATCCACCATTTGTACTAGTATGTTCACTTCTTAGGGACTTCAACTAAATGTGAAAATGTACCTCTAAATCAAAGTTCATGTTTTATCCTTCGTCATATCGAGCAACTCCTTTATGTTGTATCAAATCTCCCGCTGTATAATAGCCAATATTTCAAATTAAGTCCGTAGACCCAGTCATTGTCCACCGTGAATCCCAAATCACTCTAGACTTTTTCTACGGGTGTGTAGTTATCCTGCCACTGATCCCATATGCTACTCTGCCACTCTCCCACTTTGGTCAAAATCACTCCTTTAAGAAACTACTCGACTTTTGCTTCTTACACCTGGCCTTCAAGAAATTTATCCGCCGCCTGATACTTCCCACATGTCCTTCCTCATCCTTTGTTGCCCACCTGCTTCCTTAAATCAATATCTATATCTGCAACATTTCAACCAATAGATCGCTACCAACTTCAACACTTTCTGAAGATCCTCTTCTCGAGCCGTCAACATTAGAAATACTCATTCAATCCTGAACCACCGCACCCCACGATCTCTGACAGCCGCTTCCACGACACTATTTCATAATATCGTGCCCCGAAGGCAATCTGAAGAAGATCATAACACCGGCAAACTTAACACATTCAATCAAGGACGACGATACCACGTCGTAGACGAAAATTCCACCACACTTGAAAACACCAAGTCTCGTCACTCTATAAACCCAAACTTGAACAGTCGTAGGTCTTTTTCCTTTCCTTTGCCAGAAGTAAAATACTGAATCTCCGAATCAAGCATAAAGTATAACCTCATTGTCATTCATTACCTCGTTGCATAGGCAAGCATCCTACCATTATGCAAATACTATGCGATAGCAACACATAAATCTTCATAACAATCAATGCCAAATCTCAAAGCCTTAGGTAATACTGATACTGAGCTGAAATGATAGAACAACCTTCCGCAAGGTGACCACAATAGCCCAATCAAGCACGCAGGGAAAAACATCCTGCACCACATCTGTAGTACAATTACGATTCTTCGGTTCCCAATTGATAGCAAGCGCCTAACGTCACATAAGATTGAATATGAAGGAAATAAAGGCATAAGCCTAAAAGGAGTCAAAACGCACGATGAGGAATCAAGAAGGGAAGTACTCCTAACAGCCACGTAGCCTCTCAAAGATAAGTACAGACGTATCCACAGCGATCCGCAAGATTCTACTAGACTTGCTCATGACTCGTGAGACTTAAGGGTCTAGTGCTCTGATACCATGTTGTCATGACCCAAAAATCCTATTAAGGTCGTGATGGTGCTGGACACCAATGTAAGGCAAGCCAACACTAAAAGTTGATTATATCTCTATCTTAGTATTAGAAATCATTTATTTTTCATTACAAAATGATAATTAACGAACCTTACTAAGTAAAATAACAATGTCTTAACAACTCCAAATATTAATTTAATCCCAAAGTCATCCCAGAACCCGATGTCAAAGTGCATGAGCAATTTCTAGGAAAGACAAATGAAATACTATAACTGTCCGGAATACAAATGGAACAGTAAGGAAAATTACAGCACAATACTCTACAGGAGACTCTGCTGGATGCGGATCGTCTCGAGAGGTGCATCTCACCTAATCCCCATATCCACCATGCCACTGCACCAAGCTATGTCACTAGATGTACATGTACCTGTGCAATAAAAATGCACAGCAAGTGTAGTATAAGTACAAAAACAACGTGTACTGAGTAAGTATCCCGCCTAACCTCGAAGAGGTAGTGACGAGAGGTCGACTATGACACTTGCTAGAGGTCAATTCAATATAATTAATGTGATGCTAAAGATGGATGTTATAATCAAATAATAAATAATAACAGAAAAGGTCAACTTCTTCCACAATTATAAATCTCAGTTTCCGTCATTTCAGTTAATAACTTACATCTCAAAGCAGTTAAGCATTTCAAGTCGCAGGAGGTACTCAGCAATATCATGCGCAAGTAATGCTGAGGTCGTACGACCCGATCAAATAATAATATATGTGCACTGCCGAAGGGCCGAACGACGCGAACCATAGATGCATCTATTACCCCGCTTGCAAATCATACATGTGACGCGGTCAAATATAAATAATAGAGTTACCTTGCTCGCGAATCATACATGCGACGCAGGTACTCATAGATACACACATTCAAACAGTCAATCCAGACTTCATAAGGAGAACAATAACCCAAGGAAATGACAATTTCTCTTTTAGTGATCAAGAAGATGGTGTTTAAT
>ML331382.1:0-23911 GCA_005239505.1 Nicotiana paniculata
TTTCTGTTCTCTATAGTAATTGTTTGTATTTGTAAGAATGAGTCATGTGGATATTGGGAATGGAAAGACGAAGCCCTCCCGGACAAAGCGTTGATTGTAATCAATGATTTCAAGGCTAAATTGGATGCTGCCAATGTAAAAATCAGGACATTGAATATGTTGTTGGATGCGTGCAAGCTTGAAAGAGACAATTTGATTGAAAAAGTTGATATGTTGGAGGCTTTAAATGATGTTGAAGTGAATAAAGCAAGAAAAATAGAAGTGAAATTGATGCACATGAAGATGTTCATTATGGTTTTAGTTGCACTGTTAGTCGAATTTGTTGTTGCATTGAAGATGAAATGAATCCAATATTTTGTTTAGTGGAGTAGGTTTTTGATGTAGTTGATTGTTGTAACATCTAGATTTTAAAGAAAGTTTTGTGTTGGTCAGCTTGTAATGAATCCAGAATTTTGTGAATGAATCAAGCCTTAGTGCACCGTGGCATTTTGTTTAGATTTTCATGAATGCACTTCTAGTATTCAAATATATTGTGTTGGTGAGTTGCTTCTAAACTGGGCAGTACAATGTTGCTAAAAATTGGACAGCATTTTGCACCAACCTAATGCCAAAGAATCTGGGCAGTGAACAACCTTAAAGCAAAAAAAAAACTGGGCAGTTAAAAACCAAAAATCTGGACAGTTAACTGGAAACATTTCGATAACAACCTTAAAACATAAATTACAACCCAAAATCAGAAATTAACATACTGTCAATGCAGTAATTACAACCAGAAATTAACATACTGTCAATGCAGTAATTACAACCCAAAATGCAGTACTGTCAACGAAGTAATTACAACCCAAAATATTAACAGTCATGAAGTTTGTAGTAATTACATACAGAATACACAAAAATTACATAGAAATGGATAGAATCAGGATTGTCATTTTCCTTTCCTTATCTTCAGCTTCCCAATCTTCTGTTGCCTTTGTTTTTCTAACTGAGTTGAAGTTGTAGCTGCTTTACCCTTCCACATGAGGCCCGCTGGTGAATATGGAAGAGTTGTGGTCTCACTTACCCCAGTGTGATCACCAGTAAAGTTTATAGATCTAGTCCCAATAGGTAAGTTTGCCTGCTGCCTTAGTTGAAGTCTTGTCTTGGCTTCTGATATCACCTTTGGACTAACCACAACATCTTCATTATGTTCCATACTTGATTGACCAACTCTAGGTCTAGGCATGAAGCTAAAGCCATCTTCTTGACTTGGTTGAGTCATTTGTGGTGCTGAACATTGTATTTCTTCTTCTTCTTCTTCTTGTTCTTCAGCTTCAGACTCCATCAAAGTTCTTGTCCTTTTCCTGGGTTGTTTTTCCTTGCTTACCTGCTTTCCCTTTGGTTGCTATTAAAGAACAAGTACAACATATTAGAGATATAGATAGGTTCATCAAAAAATCATAGAACATAAATAAGTTGGGAGTCTAGATTACCTGAGAACAACTTCTTGCATTATGGTTTGGTTGACCACAGTTTTCACAAGTTATTACTCTACCTTTTCTGGACTGTGACCACACTCCTTGCCTTTTAACTGCCTCATCCTTCTGCCTATCCCTCTTGACTTTTGGCCTGCCAGCCAACTTTACCAATTCTGGGGGCTCCAAGGCTTGTGATGGGTCAATTTTCCAAAATTTTTCTCCTATAACAGGTTGTAGCTTATGTCTATAAGTAAGTAGGAAAGCCTCCTTACTGTACCACCAATGCATCTCTGTCAAAGGGTCACCCCTGTTGTGAAGTATAACTATAATAACATGAGGGCATGAGATTCCTGTAAGTTCCCATGCCCTACATGTGCACTTCTTGGTGGTTAAGCCTTCACTAACTTCATATCCTCCTTCTCCATTGGAATTAACTCTACATAGTTGAGCAATCTCCATGAATTCATTATATAATTCTAGGCTCTTTGGAGTGTACTCATTGCTCCATGTACCAGTTTCAGCTTCATGATTTGCCATCATGTTCATAACTTTGACTCTTATGTCTTCCAACATCTTAATGCTTGGATTTTGCCTTGCTTCCAGAATCCAGGAATTGAATGATTCAGTCAAATTGTTGTCAACTGTCTGATTTTTGCAAACTGTATCCAAGTAAGCTCTGCACCAACACTGTGGGGGGTACTTCAATAAACTCTCTGCTGCATCTTTTTTCAACTCTCCTAGCTTGCTTAGTTGGTCTTTGAAGTCTTCTTCATAAGTGCACCATGCACACCACCAAATAAGTTTTTTGCATTCACCAATATTATATGTCTTGCACCAATTAGCCTCGATATGTATAACACAAAACCTGTGATGTGCTTGTTGTAAAACAGTTTTCATAGCCTCAATAACCCCTGGACATAAGTAGAAGATAGAAAGAAAAATGAAATTAGAAGATGAAATTCAAACTGGACAGTATAATGGACAGATTACTGGACAATAAATATGGACAGAAAAACAGGACAACATACTGGACAAAATCAAAAAGGAAAAAAAATGAGAAGTAGAAGCTGGACAACATACTGGACAGTATACTGGACAGCATTTAACTTGGCAATAAAAATGGACAGAAACTAACTTAAAACTGGACAATAAATTACCTTTTGCATGTCTGACATGAATGTGATTCCTTCTCCTTCCTTAAGGTCTAGAGATCCCTGAAGCAATTGTAGGAACCAATTCCAAGAATGCTTTGTTTCCTTATCAACAATGGCCCATGCCAAAGGATAAAAATGGTTTTGTGCATCCTGTCCAACAACAACCAATAATTTACCTTTGGCTTTCCCCTTTAGAAATGTGCCATCTACACCAATAAATAGTCTTAACCCTAACCTGAAACCCATCTTCATAGCTTTGAAGCAAACATACTTCCTCAAGAATCTTCTCTTCCCATTGTCAAGTGCATTTTTTTGAAATGTTAATGACTACATCACTACCAGGATTACGTTCTCTCAATTCCATGGCATAAGCATCTAGTCTGTTGTATTCATCTGCAAAACTCCCTTCTAAGGTCTCCAATATCATTCTTTTTGCCTTCTTGCACTTCCCATGACTCACATTTAACTCAAAATCCTTTTCAAATCAAGTACCATCTCCCTTACCTTATACTTAGGATTATCCTGTAGCTTTCCCTTAAAATAATGTGCAATGATATTGTAATCGACATTATTATTATCATATGCAGTGCCACAATTGTGTTCTGTCTCTAATGTCTTTACAGTAATCCCCGCACTACCATCTTTGGATATTAAACAAAGAAAGGGACAACCCACAATGCATATATACCTAAGCCTCCTTTTGTCACTCTTTCTTATTTTTAAGGCTTTCTTGTTGGCTAGAGCATACAACTTCATAAACTTCCTAGCTTCTGGTATGTCCTTAAAGGCCATGCCTTTATATATCTCCTTGTACTCACTTAGATTCTCATTTATGTCTCTCTTTTTTTTAGTTTTGAGTAAATGTAATTGNGAACCTATTTCACTTAATGAACAGTCAATACCAGGTTCATCTAAATTTGAAATGAATCACTATAATAAACTATATTGGGAATACCCTCAATAAGGGGGTCAAGTTCATCCACAACATAAAGGTTCAGTACATTATATTCAGTAGAAAGCAAAGACGTCAATTTTCTAATCCCCACATCCCCTTTAACCTCATACAATTTACCAGAAGGTGCAATAACTATTAGTTGTTGAATCCCTAAAAATCCTAGCTCAACCATGAATTCAGATTCTATATCAATATAAGAAAGTAAGTCTGGATCATACCCTGACAAGGTGTGCACTTTATTCTTTGTGTACCCAACTTCAGGATGTATAACCCATGCACCTTCATAATTGAATATTAATTCAACACCATCTCCAATAACCTAATAAATATAGCAAATAAGAATGGTTATCAAACAGTAAAAAAAAAGGCAGAATATTAATATAAGTGTTGTGAGACAGAATGTATAAAGTCAAAAAAAATGACAAAATATAGGCAAAAACTTAAAGGCATTTGCTGTGAGACAGAATGTAGAAAGTAAAATGAATGAATAAAAAATGCAGAAAATGACATGTGAGACATAGGGTCCCATGAATAAACAAATATAATATGTACAAAATTATCCACAACAAAATTCAGTTTATGGGCCACCACTTCATAAAAAATTGACAAAGAGAGCAAATTGACAAATATGCACAAAAATCCAACCACAAAAATAGTTTAATGAAACAATTTCCTTCAAGGGTCCTACATTTAGACCACCTTAGCTAATAAACAAATAAAAAGACTAGAATCTCAGTCAACATCACAGAAAAAACAAATCTAATATAAAACCCTAAAGCAGAAAACAATAAATCCAAATTTTTGCAGAAAACAACAACAAATCGGGACCACAAATAAACTAAAACATGCAACAACTACAAGACGAAAAACTATAAAGTATTTACATAAAAATGAAGGATAGAAGTAATATATTGTTCAAACCGAAACCCTAGACCCAAAAATAAGAAAAGTAAAACAAGTAAACGGCAAAATCGAGCAACAAATACTAAAACCAACAAGTATAATGAAGACACAACTGACCTTTACACCAAGAGCATGTGAAGTCGTTCAACATCAGCTATGGTGGTCTACCGTGTTTTAGAGAGGGTTAGGATCTGCTATGGCATTTTGTGTTGAAAAGATAAAAGGGTTCAAAAGTGAAAGAATGGTGGTCTACCGTGTTTTAGAGAGGGTTAGCGTCGGGTTGGGTTATGGGTGGGTCAGAGCACTTATAAAATAGCCCGGATAGTTATACGCGTGCCACGTGACACTTCCGTTAAAGCAAGGGCTTATACAAATAATAGTATAACGGCAGGGATTACGATGTCCTAATAGTATAACGGGGGTTTTTTTTAAACTATTGATGATAGTAGAGGGGTATATCGGACCCTTTTCCGTAAAATAAATCACATATTTTTAGAACCACACAATCAAATTTTATTGTAATTACCATTTTCACGGTAAACAATTCGGCACCCACCATGGGGCTAAAAATAATAGTGACTGTTTTAGTGCTGGTTTTCTAAAACACAAGTTATTCTTAACACTTTTTCTTGCCCAAGAATCTTCACTTTCAGGTCAGAAAATGTCTAACTCAGTAAAACCACATGAAAATAACGGTCCTGAGGACCACGAAGAGAATGGCACAGCTGCTTTAGGTGCCGGCATGCCACTGCAAAACCCTGAAGGGGCACCAGTGCAAATTCCTGTCGATGAAGGCTCGCGCAACGCCCAACATGTCGATGTGGGCTCACATACAAATGAAAGCGTTCGTGAAGGAGACCAGCGTGAAGCACAGGGAACCCCTGCTCAAAGGGAAAGGGAAGTTAGCCTTTGTTATTTTTGAAATGTTGCAGGCACAACAGGTGGCTATTGCTCAACTACAAAGCCATCAGAGAACCCTGAGCACAGCACCACCAGAAATGGCTCCTCGAGTCGAACAGGCACCGGAAAGATTGAGCAATAATGGGTCAGCAGCCGACCCCTCCATTATGAAAATTTTCAAAGACCTCGCAAAAAGGATTGAATCAACCGAAAAGAAGATAGAGGCTAACAAAAAAAAATGGAGACCTACAACTCGAGGGTCGATCAGATCCTAGGCGCACCCCCGATCCTAAAAGGTGTAGATTCAAAATAGTTTGTGCAGAAGCCATTTCCATCGAGTGCAACTCCGATGCCTATCCCGAAGAAATTCAGAATGCCCGATCTCCCGAAGTACAATAGAATTTCGGACCCCAATGAGCACATCACTGCCTACACTTGTTCTGTGAAAGGGAACGACTTGAGAGACGAAGAGATCGAATCTGTTCTATTGAAAATATTTGGAGAAACACTATCCAAAGGGGCCATGATGTGGTATCATAACCTGCCCCCGAACTCGATAGATTCATTTGCTATGGTGGCGGACTCCTTTTTGAAAGCACATGCTGGTGCCGTGAAGGTCGCTACAAGAAAATCTGATGTTTTCAAAATCAAGCAAAGGGAGAATGATATGTTAAGGGAGTTCGTGTCCCGCTTTCAATTGGAATGAATGGGCGGTGCAAGACTTCACTCAGGGCTTGAATGAGTGAAGCTAGATAGCTTCGAAACAGCTGAAGCAGGATTTAATAAAGTACCCCGCCATAGTTTGGGCGGATGTACACAACAGGTAACGGTCGAAGATCAGGGTCGAGGACGACCAATTGGAAGCCCTCTCGGGCTCGGTGTATCCTAACAGAGTCTTAGCAAAGGAATCAAGGCTTCCAGAAAGAGAGCCAAGGCCAAACAAAGAAAGATATCAACCGCACGTAGAAAATCAGAGAAACATCCCGAGACGGAACGTACCTCGAAGTGACCCAAGGATGGACCGAGGACAGAATCCTCGGGGAATCTTGAGCAAAGCAGGGTTCAACAGGCATGCAGGGCCAGTAGAGGCACCCCGGCTATCTGAATACAACTTCAATATCGATGTTTCAGACATCATATCATCTATTAGCAAGATCAAGGACACCAGGTGGCCGAGACCCGTGCTATCATATCCTTCACAAAGGAACCCATCTTGATATGAGATTATCACGATATCCACGGTCATAGGACCGAATATTGTAGACAGCTTTGAGAAGAGGTGGCCCGACTGATCAACAAAGGGTACCTTCGCAAATTCCTCAGCGACCGAGCTAAAAATCAATTTTGGGAAGAGAGGCAAACAAGAAAAATGAAATAGAAGAACTACGACATGCCATACACATGATTATTGGTGGGGTCTACATCCCTCAAGGACCTATTTTTAAAAAAACGAAAGTATTTATCACTAGGGAAAAGCGAACTCGGAGCTACATACCTGAGGACACCCTTTCATTCAGCGAAGAGGACATCAAGATCTTGTCTCAACCTCACAATGACGCACTGGTCATTTTTTTTCTTTTCAATAAATTTCAAATTAAACGTGTGCTCGTCGATCCAGGTAGCTCGGCCAACATAATTCGGTCGAGGGTGGTAGAGAAACTCGGGTTTCTCGACCAAATCATACCCGTCTCTCGAGTCCTCAATGGGTTCAACATGGAAAGCGAAACAACGAAAAGATAAATCATCCTCCCGGTCAACGTGGCCGGCACAATCTAGGATACCAAGTTTCATGTCATCGAAGGTGACATGAGATACAATGCACTGCTTGGAAGGCCATGGATCCACAATATGAGGGCGGTACCGTCCCAAATGATGAAATTCCCTACGAAGGATGGAGTAAAAATAGTATACGGAGAGAAGCATGCAACAAAAGAAATGTTCGCAGTACACGATGTGGTACCGACACCTTCTACATCGAAGGAGCGAAAAAAAAGCAAACAGCCAGGTAACAATCATGAACTACATCCTCGTAGGAAAAAACAAAGGACCGTGCCGCATCCTCAGAACTGATAACCAATACGTATCAAGGATCGAGCACCATTGCAGCTAAGGTACAGCCCTATCCCTTTTTCTTTCACACTTTACGCTAACCTGAGTGAATGTGTTCGATTGAAAGGAGTCGAAGCATCGCCTAGCTCGAAGGCCTTAGGTTTTAAAGCATGCATTGCACTTTTTTCCCCTCACATCAAATTTTATCCCAAAAGGGTTTTACCGGCAAGGTTTTTAACGAGGCAACATCCATAAGCTACCTAAGGAGAACTCACCCAAGTATTCAAGGCTTCCCTCCGATCAACCTCGAACACTGAGGGGCATCCCCCCAGGAGATCACTGAAATATGCCAAAGAGGGTCTCGACAGGAGAATGATGTATCGGGCCAAACGGTCGAATGAACCGTGTCCGTATAGAATAATCGAACCCTCGATGGGAAAAAAATGTATACTTGTACCAAGTAATAAGAAAAGTACCTTCTATCATCAAAACATTTCGCACATCAAAGAAGTTTTCCATTTTTACAAGAGACAGCCCCAGGGCCAAAACTTTAGCAAGCACAAAGGAATTGTCCTCGATAGTCACTCCACCGAGTTGCCAAAGCTCGAAGCCGTAAGACCTCAGGGCAGGAAAATTTTAACCCATAAGCCCTCCACGAGGCAATATCAATAGCATAAGCCCTCCTCGAGGCAACATCGTTTCCGACTGGGGGACTGGCCCCCGACAGTCGGCTCATCAAGTTATCAAATTCGAAGCCGTAAGACCTCAAGGCCGGGAACTTCGAACTCATAAGCCCTCCACGAGGCAACATCAAAACTATAAGACCTCAAGCAAGGCATGTACAAATTTGTAAGACCTTAAAACATGCATAAACCCCATATCAAAGTCAAGGCTCTATATCAAACTTGTAAGACCCAAAAGGCATACCCTCGATATAGACACCATGGCTATCTTTCTTGGGGACTAAAACGCTACGTCCAAACACTATGACCATCGTCATAAGGATCCGACCAAACTAACGCAACTCGGAGACGTCCGACTGTTGCCGTAAAATCACAAGCCTCCATTTACTTCGAAAAACTTTGAAAAGAACCGGTTAAAAGTTGTACCAACCTAAAGCGTAAGAGCCCAAGTCGCCCGCTACATTAAAGGTTTTACCAACCTAAAGCGTAAGAGCCCAAGTTGCCAACTAGTTGTATCGACCTTACGCGTAAGAGCCCGAGTCTCCAACTACGGGTCATACCGACACAAAGCGCCTCAGGGACAATTTGAAAACCTGAGGGCCGTTGAGTTCGAGTCGCAACCCGACTCGGAGACTAAGCCTGATTCGGTTAGCTAAAGTGCCTCAGGGACAAAAAAACGTAAGAGCCCAAGTCGCCAGCTAGTCGTATCGACCTTACGCGTAAGATCCCAAGTCGCCAGCTAGTCGATCTGGTCTGCCTCGGCCTGCTCTATCTCTTCCGAGAGGTCAAAGCCCCTAGCATGTACCTACTCGAGGGTCTCCCTCCGAGATTTGCACCAGGAATATTCATTTCTCTTCCTCTCTCTGTTGAAAGCTCCTCTCAGCTCAGCCTGTGGGTCGGCAACTTCTTTTAAGTAAACGGCCACCTTCTTATCGGCCTTCGCTCGAGCTACCTCAGCTTCGTCCCGAGCATCCACAACCTATGCCTTCGTATTTAGAAGATCATCCTCGAGCTTGGCAATCCTTCTCGATTGAATTGAGCTATCTTCCCCAGCATTGCAAAGTTGTATCTCGAGGGAAGCAGCCTTAGCCAAAACATTCCTTTGGGCCGTAAAATGTACGCCTACCTGCACTTTCAATGCTTGGCATTCGGACCTAACTTGCCCGACTTCGCCCCAAAGGGGCTCCAACGCTTCTATTTTTTCCTGCAACTGAAGCACCAGAGCGTTAGTTCCCAAAAATGAGAAAAGAGACACATACCCCTTTAGGGTAAGGGTTACCTGGCACTCGAGTTTGCCTTCACAAATCCGGCTCCGATGCATCTCCACTCGAAGATGTATCAACTCTTTCATCTTCTCATTGCAAAGAATCTTGAGAGATCTTTTCTACCCAAACCTTCCTGCAATCGGGCCTCACAACATAGCAACTCGGCCTTAAGTTTGTCAAAAATCTGCAAAAGAAAAACTTCAGTTCAAAGAACGAAGATTCATAGCCAAAAAGTAGCAAGGCCAATCAGAACTCACCTCGAAACAGAGCCCCTGGGCCTCCTTAAAAGATGAACATGCATCTACCGGTTTTGCCCTATCGGCACCAACTGAACCTCTCTCAATAGGGGTGTGCCCACTCGAAACCTCAATCGGTCTGGGTGGCCCCTGGTCCTGAGCATCCTCGAAGGTACTTCGAGGGAAGAAGCAGACGATGGTGGAGGACTCTTGATCTTTCTCTCTCGGGGAACCTCTTCTTCGAAATTGGAGGTCCCAGGCCTGGCAGAACCGGCAACCTCAGAAGGGCCCCGGCCCGAGCCGTAGACAAAGAATCATCCTCACAAGGGGAGCCGACGTCTGCAGAATGGGCGACATATATAAGGCTCTCCTCAGCAATGACATCTCCTTTATGCCTCTAAGAAGGCCCCGCCTCATCGGGAATGTCCTCATCCATAGAGGATCTTTTTCGATTATTGTCCTCCTTCGGGCCTTCACTCTCCTCGAAGGGACACGACCTCATTTTGGAGAACCCTCCAACATCTGTGGCATCAGAGTTAGTACACACAAAAGGAAATATTCATCAAAAGGGATACCAAGCGACTCATACTGTGGTGCTTTGCTTCCCATATGCCCTTCGAGAGATCACGCCACTTGCGCTCGTCATATGTCGAGGAAGCTGCCAACTTCCAAGTCCAGTCCGCTAGATCGGGGACCTCCCCGGGCATCCACGGGACCGCTAAAAAAGAGAACAAGAAACACTCTTATAAATTGATAAGAACAAAAGACACTAAGGCACGACATGGTGCTTACGTTTGAAGTTCCATTTTTTTGGGAAAAGGCAAGAACTCCGATGGAATGATTTTGACGGTCCTCACCCGAACAAATCGACTCATCCACCCCTCGTTTCGATCCTCGTCATCACTGGCAATAAAAGGCCTCGTGGACAGACATCGTAATGCAATCACACCTCAACAATGTTGGGGCCGATATAGCCTAATGAGGTGGCTGAGGGTAAATTCAAGCTCAGCATTTTCAATGAAATACCTCATCATCAGCACTATCCGGCAAAAGGACAGATGCACCAATGCCAAAGTGACTCGGTAACTTTTGCATAACTCGAGCACAATTCGGTCGAGGGGGCCTAATGTAAATGGGTACGTGTACACGGTCAGGAATCCGTCTACACAAGTCATGATGTTTTCTTCCCGAGAGGGTATCTGCAGCACCACATTTCCCCCCAACCGCAGTCTCTCCTCACGACCTCGAGGTGGTGTTATTCTATCGATCAAACAAACCTCGAGGCATGCTCTCGATGGCTCGGGGCATCATAGGGTTTTCTACGGCAAAGTCCTTTTCAGAGCAAAGCAGTACAAGGTCAGCTCACCATCATCCGGCGGTGTGCCACAGGCCGGGCTAGGGGCGGAGGAAGAAGTTCCCTCTTCTTGGTGAACAGATTCGGGTGCGGCAACCATAATTACTCAAAGCAGAGGTAAAAAGGGAGAAGCAGAACCCATTTTCGCAAAAGATACAAAAGGAACGAAAAAGCAAAAAAAGAAGAAAAACTACTCTATGCCTCCACCGCTGTCCGAGCCACTTTCGGAGCCTTCGTCCGAGGTACTCAGCATTGTCAATTCCTCCTCCAGGGCCCTGTCCTCTTCGATCTCGGAATAAAGATCAACACCTTTGGCGCTTACTTCCTCGAGGGCCTGCCTCTTGGCTTGTGCACAAGCATAGGCGACTGCCTGAGTCAGCTTCAGTTCGGCTTTCTCATATATCTCCCTTGCGCGGTCATTTGCAGCAGCGGCATCGCTCTTGTACGAGGAGACATATTTACTGGCCTCGACCCTGGCCGCAGATAGCGCAGCAGGCTTCTCCTGAGCACCTCGGAGAAGATCTTGGGCCGAGGATAGCTTCCCCCGAAGCATCTCCCTCTCCGAAGCCGCGACATCATTCAGCCGAGCCAGCTCCATGACTTCGGCATCCTTGGTAGCAACCTCCTCTCGAAGCCGCTCCACCAAGGCATTCTTCTGAGTTATCTGAGAAGCAGAAAGTAATTTAATAATCACCAAGTGTTACAACTAAAAGGCGAGAATATTGGCACTAACATACCTGCTCAGAGAAATCGGCCCTCTCCAAGCTTGCACGAAGGTCGGTCAGTTCCTCCTCTCTTTGAGCGCACAAAGCCTCGAGCTCGACCGACTCCGCCATAAGCTTCTCAATCTCCCCTACATGATGAGTCAAATCATATTGCAACTTGGAGAAGGCCTGGTCATATAGCTTCTTGACCTGCAACATAGAGAAGGGAAATCAGAAAACGAGAATAGAAGATCAGAAAATAAGTATATTGTTCTCAAAATTCACCTGCTTTTAGAGCCTCTCGGCTTCCTCGAGGGCAACTGGGGCATCAACATCGGTCTCCTCATCGACCCACTCGAAGTAGTCTCTGAATGCATCATCCTCTCTACGAGAGGTCTCTATATAGGGGACAACCTTAACTTGAGCATCCCATATCTCCCCTGGAGAGAATGTCAGGCCCGAATGATGTCCACCAACGATGTCGGCCTCATCGAGGCTTCTTCCCTCCCTCAAAAAGCTCCAGTAGCGAGCCCCCCGATCTCCTCAACACGGACTGTGCCATGTCCGATGAGCATATCGGGGACTGCGCCCGATCCCTCCTCGAGGGTCTCGTCTACAAGTGGCGAGTCCGCATCAGCCGCCTTAAGATCAACAGGTGACTGCTCAACAACCCTCGAAGCCTTGCTTGGCTTTTACCTTTGTACAAAAGGGAAGGCATCATCGCTCTCCTCCTCGATCCGCAGGATTTCAGCGGCCGTCGAAGACAAGATCGTGGCATCGGTCTTGGGCCTCCGAGTCTTTGGACTTTTTGATTTTGGGGACCCCACCGGAGCCTCTTTCTTCCTTTTCCTATCCTTGGTTGCCTTCGGGGCCTCTTCCTCACCAGGTGGGGTCGGCCTCATCAACACGCCTTCACCAAGGCCTGTACAAATATATCATGTCAAAAAGCATCATCATAAAAAATTCTCACAAAGGATGATTGTACCATGGTTCTTGGCCTGCCATCGTGTTTTGTCCAGCTCACGCCATACGCGTTCGTTGTATGGGAAAGCTGAGTCTAAATGTTTGATCCACCCCAGAAGGTCTTGAACCGCACCGGGGAACTAAACAGTGCCTGCACAGTTAAAAGAAAATGAGTCGAGAGAGAAAGAGAAAACGAAAGCATGCTCGACTCACAGGTACTTAAGTTTCATATTCCACTCCTCCGGGAATGGCATTATGTCAACATGGATGATGTTCGAGGTTCTGACTCTGACAAATCGGCTCATCCATCCCCGATCTCTATCCTCGTCGATGCAGGTGAGGAACGCCTTGGTGGATCGACGGTGTAATTTAATAAGGCCCCCACAGAAGATTCGAGGGCTATATAATCTGATGAAATAGTCGAGGGTGAAGGTCATTCCCTCGACCATATTGGTAATGTGACGAAACATATATATAATCCTCCAGAATGAAGGATAGATCTGACCGAGTGTCACTCGGTATTGGTGGCAAAATTAAAGAGTTTCCGGGTCAACCGGTGGAGAAGAAGAATCGACGGGACCTAGGGTGAAGGGGTATGTGTATACTATAAGAAAGCTATCCTTGTGTGTGACTATGCTTTCGTCAGCCGTAGGGATCTCTACTCGGGCTGCCTCCCCCCAGTGGCAGTCAAGTTTCATCCTCTCAACATCCGATATTACACTTATGTATCGGGACATGGGCTCGCATCGGCCCGGTGTAGAAGGGGGTTTTTCTATTGTATATCAGAAATGGTGTTGAAAGGGCCAGGGATGCATTTCTCGATGGTAGGAGGGGTTTTTGATTTTCCCTTGGACGGGCGTGATGCTGAAGTAGGTCCCTCCTTTTGAGGAACCATTTTGGAAGTCTTTGCCATGGTAGCTATCGAGTTTTGAAGTAAGAAGATGGGAAAAACGTGAGCAGGTAGAAGATAAGAAGAGAGAACACTTGGTTAAAATATGAAGGTTTGAAGAAGATGCAAAATTATGAAAAGGCAAGTGATGGTAGTATTTATAGGTGCCCTTTGGGAAAGCTTGAAGCGGGAAAGCCTAATCTGTGACGGTTCGTGGACTTCTCGAGAATCGCGATTGACAGCGACCTCTGCACAACTTTTCGTGTCACAATCATTTAATGCTATGAAGGGGATGACATCATAGTAGGAGTGTCGAAGGAGCGAAAGGTCAAAATCATTTCTTATCTCTTCATTTTAAGAAATGCGGGACTATCTGTATACGGCTAAAATCAGAGAGCCAGATTTCACGGCCACTTCGATGAGAAAGAAGGGTCGAAGGCCCGAGCTCGGCATCAAGGGGCACATCGAGGGTCCTCAACCTCGAGGCAGCACAAATCAAGGGTCGACATGAAAAGACAGAAAATTCGCAAGGGGCACGTGGTTAAAGCTGACAAAGTGCACAAGATAGTACAAGCCCGTACCGTGACATTAAATGGTTGTACCAGCCATATCTCTTTACATTAAATAGTTTTACCAGCTGTATTTCTTTGTAATAATTACACATGTACTATGTTGGAATTTTCCCTCTTATATAAAGGGGCCCATTGTCATTTTGTAGGAGGCATGATATTCAATACAAGAACAACAACATTCTCTGCTCCCTAACTTAAACATTCTCTACAATTATTTCATTGATTTATTGCTTCCATTTATTGTGTTTCATTTGTAGTTCTTCATTTATTGCTTAATATTGATCATAAAGAGGCCATTTTCGAGGCCCGTTAAGCAGTTAATCCCTCATCGACCGCTCTCCGTCAAGTTCTCGAGCTCGACCTCGAGGCCCTGTTTTGATCAACTCGAGACCCCGTCCCTCAGTAGCTCGGTCTGCATATCTCTGCTTCCTTTTATCATTATCGCTCTTTCTTCACCTACATTTAGCATCTATTGCCTAACAATTGGTATTAAAATAAATCACATATTTTTAGAACCACACAATCAAATTTAATTGTAATTACCATTTTTATGGTAAACAAAACTATTATTCAAATAACCATCATTTTGCTTGCTTAAACATTAAAATATTGAAGTGGCCGGACATTCTTCAGGAAGAATATATAGCCACCATTGAAGCTAAGCCACTAGGTTTCTTTTTTACCCTACGTTCTAAACTTTTTTTTTTATGAGTAAACCTCAAATTCTGAACTTTTCCATACGCGATGCAGTTAGAACAAAATATGTGTTAACAGAGAATATTCTCATTTCTTTTAGAGACCTAGTCATGGGTGACAAGACAAATTCACCATAGTCTAGCTGTTTTTCAGTGCATTAATGTTTTGAAGAAGCCATTTCAGCGAAAGAGTATGAAGGATAGTTGCATACAGATATGTTAGGAAAGTGATCAGCTGTAATATTTGTTGTTCTTTTCATTTCAAGCTAATAAGAGAATTGCGGTCAAGAGTAGGCAATTCTTATACAGTATATGTTATTTGTTTAAGAAAAGTGATGTTTTATACGTCAATACCACACAAGAGGGGAGGGGTGATTTGTGTGGTGTCCAATTTTCGAGTGCTGTCGTTATAGAAGGACCTGGTTCTTCTATGTGTTCCAACTCGTACTGTTGCGGAATAATAAATGCAGAAAAGTAAAGAACACAAAGATTTTTACATGGAAAACACCCGGCTCAAAAGGTGAAAAAATCACGACCTACTCCTCAGTAGGATTTTCCCAAACTCTTCACTACAACTATGAGCCAAACAACATTTACAAAATAAACTCTTTTGTAAACCTAGGACTAACTCTAATCTCTTTGTAGCAAACTGGCCTCTAGCTAATTGCGACAAGCTTCAAATTAACTCTAACTTGAACAGTGTGTACCTATTACAATTGCTTCTAATAAAGCTGAAAGATACAATATTAAATCACCTACTACAACCAACTAGACTCGAGGTCAATAGCCTTTGTATCGCACAAGGATTCTGCTTGCAAAATTTCTTTGGTAATTTTGCTTTTAGTTCTTGCTTCAATTCTGTCTTTTTGCGATGCATTCTTCAGTAGGAATACTTCAACATTATATAGCGCCAGAAGTTAAGATGTTCTTGTTTAGTTCTAATACAACTGTTCCTTGGTGGAAGAGTTTGTGTTTATCTCAACTTCCTGCCTTTGTTTTTGTCCTTGCTGAACTCGAACTCTAACCTCTTATCAATTTGCAACCTTTTCGCATTAGGAGACAACCTCTTAGTTCATGGATAATTCACAGATCATGTTTATTTCCTGTGCATGTACAGTTCTTGTGCCAATTGGTTCGTTCGAGTATGTTTGCCCTGATGGACCTGGTTCAACTGGGTAGGAATTTGTCAATCTTCAAAATCATGTAGTGACTTGGGTCAACAAATTCCTCCTTTTTGATGATGACAAACTCTGTGCTCAACCCTGTATATACTTCAAACACTTTGTATGGTTTTAAGCATTTATCATGGACAGACCTCTGTTCATTAGGTTATAAATATCACAACTTTTTGAAATTTTGAAAAAGCACATATCTTCCCCCTTTTGGCATCATCGAAAAGTTACAAAATGATAGACTTACCAGAGTTGTTAACACTTACTCATGGCCATTGAGGCAACTGCAGGTGCAAAACATGATTAATCATCAAAAGAAACCAATAAACGTAAGCTATCTAAGAAACTGAGACAAGACAATAACCAAAAAATAGAATTCATTGATTAGAACGCAATTCAAGCACCGTACAAAAAAAACTAAAGCAGTCACTACCATGAGCAAAGACAACCAAAAAACAGAAACAGAACAAATTCCGAACTGGGCAATGAGGGGGGTTTTTTGTGGCTCTGGAATTCCTAAGGTTGGGAAGGGGCAGATGAGGTTTGGGTCTTGGCTTGAAGGAGAGAAAGAATTTGTTGAAGAACACCTTCATTTTTCTCCTTCTCCTTGGCTAGTTCAGATCTGAGAGCATCCCGCTCAGCTTCAACCTCATGAAGGCGAGATTTCAATCGAAGGATCTCCGCATCCTTTATCTCTCATTCCTGCACCAATGACCTGACTTTTCTATTGCCTGGATGCTTCCTAGATGAATCAGGTTCATCCCCAGGAACATTGACAATATAATCACATGTCAGCAAAGTGTTCTTCCCAAAATAATCCGTAGCATTAGCCATCTCAGCTTTCTTCACAGGAACCTCGAAGTGGGCAAGCACAACTGTCAGAATAAAGCCATAAGGAATATCGTGTGCTTTTGTTCCATTTACAACTCTGTCCATGAGCTGAATGATGAAAGCTGGCCAGTTAATCTTCTTTCCCCTGTACAGGCACTCCATAAGCGTTAAGTCCATGTAACTGGCGATGTGCCTATGCTCTTGTCTTGGCAGCAGAAACTTGATCACAAATTCGAAGAATAGCTTGTTCTGGGGTTTCATTTCACTTTTGAACACTGGCCTGGGCTCAGGTTCCTCCTCATTTTCACAAAAGAATCTGGTGATGTTGAGAGCCGAGGCCATTCCATCGAGACTAGTCCATCTTTGCCTAGTGTAATCATCATAGTCCTCAGCAGGGATATTCAGAATCTCTCCCAGCTCCTTTGCATCAAATGTGATCTGAATCCCCTTGACTGTGGAGGTTACCCTGCCATCCTTCACACTTGAATTGGCCATAAACTCCACCATTTCGTTCCTTTCCAGCCTTCCTTCCAGGTGAAGGACCATGTCCTTCCATCCCCGCACATCCAGTGCATTCATCAAAAAGATCATTCCGGATTCTTCCAGATCTCTCACCAGCTTTCCTTTAAGAATAGTACTCTTGCCAAACATGGTGAGTTTTTCAAATTGCTCACCAGAGATTTCCTCTTCTCCTCCACTCCATTCTGTTTCTTCTTCTTCTTCTTCTTCTTCTTCTTATTCTTCTTCTTCTTCTTCTTCTTCTTCTTCTTCTTCTTCTTCTTCTTCTTCTTGGGCTTGGGTGTCTCAACCACAACTGGAGCCGGCTGGTCCTCATGATGGACCATGTCCATCGTAACATCATCAACAATAACAGCCTCAATAGGCTCTCCACCTTTTCCTTTCCCTTGGCAGCTTTCTTTTTTTCTTGCTCTCTCTCGGAGCCCTTTCTAACTCCTCTTCTCCTTGTCGAACATCACTTCTTGTAGCACGAACCTTTAGGGCAGGAGCATCAACAGATATAGAAACTTTTCTTTTCTTTGGTGGAATTGGGGTAGTAACCTTCTTTGATTTTGAATTTCTTTTCCTCTTGGGATTGTTGGACTCCCCCAGCTTCCTCAGCATCTCAGCCAATGTCTCCTTGATAGATGATTCAGGTTCATCTGTTGATTTTTGTAGGCTCTCTAAAACTGCTGTTGCTTCCCCAACATCACTTCCCCCTAAATCTGTGACTCCTTCTTCATTAATCACAGGAGCGGGGACACAAATAACCAACATGGAACCCTCCTCCCCAGATCCCCTTACAGAACCTCCTTCTCCCTCTCTCAAGAATTTTATTTTTCCCCAGTTTTCTTTGCCTATCAGGCACTTCTACATCAACAACTGACCCAACCAACACAAACCTATTTTCAGTAGTAGCAATTTCAGATTCAACTTCAAGATTACCTTGCTCAGAACTGGATGAACCTGGTGCTTCATCCTAATTAGCGGATTTGAAGGATTCACTTGAAGATTCAGACTCATGAACCTCGCTGGCTTTAAGAATTTCCTCCAAGAATCTTGCACGAGAGCCAGAAGCAACTGATTTTCTGGCCAAAACTTTTACTCTTCGTGCCTTGGGGGCTGGAGTAGGGTTAGGTGTGGGTTTAGAAGTGGGTTCAAGAACTGGAGGGTTTTGGAGGGATTAAGATCTGTTTGGTGAATGTGAACTGTAAACTGAAGGAGAATTAGAACTGGAAGTTTCTTCCCCATGATCAGGGTTTGTGGAGGAAGATGAAGCAGGGGGTGGTGAAGACATTGTTATGAATAATTTTGGAAGATAAGAGACGATCAGTTTTGGTTTGAGAAGAATAAAGAACTTGGTTCGACTTGTGATGTTATGAAGAGGGGAAGTAATTATGGCCCTTTTATAAGATGTGGCTATGAATTATACAACATGCAGAATTTTTAATCAAGTGGGAGTATAATCGATGTAGGAGTGTCATTGATTAGACGGTGTTAAGAATCCCCTAAATCTAGGTTAATTAAGTAGTGATGGGACTTCTTGGAACGGGTTCATTTTGGGATAAGTACAAAGAATTTGAAATGAACCAAATATAGATAGAGTCCTGCTCATGTGTGACTATAATTAATTCAATAATTGTATGGAGATGAGCACGTAACTTGTCAGTCAGATGAACCATGTTCATCGTGTTAAAGTCTTTAATTTTCCTCAATTTACAAATATAGAAAAACATCATTAGCAACCAATATTAATACATGGCAGGAGAGTATGACAGTAAAGTCATGATACTGAGCAATGATTAGTCTGATTGATTATCTATGTTAGTGTTTCTAGCATATATATATATATATATTAATTTTTTTTTCATTTTTGTTTTTCAATTAGGTGATCTTAATCATCCCTAATTCAAGCCGATTTCTCTCAAAATGCTCCCTACTTAGTGCTTTAGTAAAGATATCTGCAATTTATTGGTCAGTAGCACAAAATTCGATTGAGATCATTCCTTTTTCATAGTTATCCCTTAGGAAATGGTGTCTAACATCTATGTGCTTAGTTCTTTTATGATGAACCGGGTTCTTCGTCATACTAATTGCACTAGTGTTGTCACAGAAAATAGGAATGCATCCAACCTCTATACCAAAGTCCATGAGTTGTTGCTTGATCCATAGCAACTGAGCACAGCATGAGGCTGCAGCCACATATTCAGCCTCAGCAGTAGACAAGGCTACTGAATTTTGTTTCTTGGTGGCCCAAGACACAAGGCAGGAGCCCAAAAAGTGAGCCATGCCTGAAGTACTTTTCCTGTCAACCAGGAAACCTGCATAATCAGCATCAGCATATCCTACAAGGTCGAAATTACTACCTTTAGGATACCAAAGGCACAAATCAGTGGTGCCTTTCAGATATCTCAAAATTCTCTTCACTGCAGTTAGGTGGGACTCCTTTGGATTTGCCTGAAACCTAGCACACAGTCCTACACTAAACACAATATCAGGTCTGCTGGCAGTGAGATATAATAGAGACCCAATCATTCCTCTGTATAGCTTCTGATCAACGGATGAACCAGGTTCTTCCACATCTAATTTTGTAGCTGTGGCTATAGGGGTGTTTATTTCCTTTGAGTCTTTCATTTTAAATTTCTTGAGCAATTCTTTCACATACTTTTGTTGATGGATCATTGTTCCATTTGAGTTTTGCTTGATTTGCAAGCCTAAGAAAAAGTTTAGCTTACCCATCATACTCATCTCAAACTCACTCCCCATAAGTATAACAAATTCCTTACTCAATTTTTCAGAAGTCGCCCCAAATATGATATCATCCACATATATTTGCACAACCAGGAGTTCTTTACCTTTTTCCTTTAAGAACAAGGTGCTGTCAATTTTACCTCGTTTGTATTCATGTTCTAGCAGGAATTTTGATAGATGCTCATACTATGCTCTTGGTGCTTGTTTGAGACCATAAAGAGCCTTGTCAAGTTTGTATACATGGTCAGGTGACTCCTTGCTTTCAAAACCTGGAGGCTGTTTGACAAATATATCTTCCTTCATATAGCCATTGAGGAAGGCACTCTTAACATCCATCTGATGGAGAGTGAATTCCATGTGTGCAGCAAATGCTATAAGAAGTCTGATTGCCTCCAGTCTTGCTGTAGGGGAAAAGGTCTCATCATAGTCAATTCCCTCTTCTTGACTGTATCCTTGAACAACCAGTCTAGCCTTGTTTCTTGTAAGAGTTCTATCCTCATTGAGCTTGTTCTTGAAGACCCACTTTGTGCCAATCACTGATCTGTCTAGTGGTCTGGGTACCAAGTGCCATACTTGACTTCTTTCAAATTGATTCAGTTCTTCTTGCATGGCATTTACCCAGTCAACATCCTGTAGGGCTTCACCAATGTTCTTTGGTTCAGTGAAGGATAGAAAGGCATCAAACACACACAGATTTTTCAAAGAGGATCTTGTTTTGATTCCAGATTTCAGATCTGTTATGATGTTCTCAAGAGGGTGAGAACTCTGATATCTGTGTGGTTTGAGAACCAACTGTTCACTTCTAGATAGTTCCATGGTGTCTTGTTGTTGTGGAACAGGATCAGGGCTAAGGTTCACATGTTGAGTTCCCCCTGTCATGTTGCTTGGGGTAGTTGGACCTAGTCCATCACTTGTTCCATCTTCCATATTTGCTTCAATGGTTTCACTGCTTCTCACCAGTCCAAGCTCCTCATCTTCTAGTTTCTGTCTCTTAGCAAGAGTGTTAGTTTCATCAAAGACAACATGTACACTCTCTTCTACACACATAGTTCTTTTATTATACACTTTATAAGCCTTGCTATGTGATGAATATCCCAAGAATACTCCCTTATCACTTCTGGGATAAAATTTTCCTAGGGAATCTTTGCCATTATTATGCACAAAGCACTTGCATCCGAAATCCCTAAGGTGGGATATGTTGGGCTTTCTCCCTTTAAGTAATTCATAAGGAGTTTTCTCTACCAGAGGCCTGGTCATTCATCTATTTATTATGCAACATGCAGTGTTTATTGCTTCTGCCCAGAAGCTATGGTGTAGTTTGCTAGAAAGAAGCATGGTTCTTGCCATGTCTTCAAGAGTTCTATTCTTTATTTCAACAACCCTATTTTGCTGTGGGGTTCTAGGGGCAGAAAAGTTGTGATTGATACCATGTTCATAACAGAACTCAGCAAACTTTGCATTCTCAAATTCAGTATCATGATCAAATCTTATTGATGCTAGTTGATTTCCTAACTGATTTTGAGTTTTCTTAACAAATGAGGTGAACATATCAAATGCTTCATCCTTAGATGTCAGAAATAAGGTCCAAGTGAACCTTGAATAGTCATCAACTAGCACCATTACATATTTCTTACCACCTCTGCTCAGAGTTCTCTTAGGACCACATAGGTTCATATGAACCAGTTCCAACGTCCTGGTGGTACTGACCATTTTATTACTTTTGAAAGAAGATCTTACCTGCTTCCCCCTTGCACATGCCTCACAAACTTTGTCTTCCTTTAACTTAATGTTAGGAAGACCTACCACTAAGTCTTTAGAGACTAGTTTGTTTAGTTGATTTAGACTTGCGTGACCAAGTCTTTTGTGCCACAGGAGGGGATCACTGTCCCACACACTTAGGCACGTGAGTTCATTTTCAGAAAGTGTGGACAAGTCTATGACATAGATGTTATTCATTCTTTTTCCCTGCAAAACAATCTTGTCAGTAAGCAGGTTAATCACAAAATATTTTGTGGAAGTAAAGGCAACCAGGTTACCTCTGTCACACAGTTGTGACACACTGACCAGGCTATATTTCAAGCCATCTATCAGGTACACATGTTCAATGGAACGTGTGTCATCCTTACCTACCTTACCAAACCCAATAATTTCACCTTTATTTCCATTTTCAAAGGGGACATTTCCTCCTTTGAGGCTTTCAAGTGAAAGGAACTGTTCCTTGTTCCCTGTCATATGCTTTGAGAAACCACTATCCAAATACCAAATTTGGCTGCTTCCTCTCACTTGAACCTACAAAAAGAAATCAAGGGTTAGTTTTAAGAACCCAAACTAGTTTGGGTCCTTTTCTATGAGGGAATGGATGAATCAAGCTTTTTCTGGCCCAATTTGGTAGCCAGTTTTTCTTTTTAACAAAACTCATTTCTTCGACTGGCCTGCGTTTCTGCAGTACACTCAATTTTGTAGTGGCCAGTTTTACCACAGTGGGTGCAGATTTTATTCTCAGGGAGAGTGAGATACTTGCTTTTGGGATCGCACTTGGGAAATTGACTCCCAAAGAAAATCCCTCTCCGGTTGCTACTATGATTCCCTTGAAGCCATGTCAATGCATTAGAGGATTTATTCCATTTACAAGTTCGATCTAATTCATGTTTGACTTTGCCAAGTTCTTCTTTAAGAGTTTTTATCTGTTCATCCTTGGCATACATCTTATCTTTTAGTTCTCCCACATTTTCTTCTAACATGATATGAGAATGATCAACAACCTTTTACTGGATCCTAGCTTTAGCTTTAAGTTTTCAGATCTTAGTTCTAGAATGTCAGTTTCAAGTGGATGAACCTGGTTCAACAAGACAATTTTTTTCTTTTCAGATTCACTTACTCTGATTTCCAGGTTCATGCATTTTGCTTTTAGCATTTCACATTCTTTAGAGAGTTGTTCCTTCTCTTTTGTTGTTTCTTCGGAATCATCCATGAAATCAAGTAGCAACTCAGAGAGTTTTTCCTTAGATAGGAACTTTATTTTATTTTTAAGATGGGAGATACTTACCTCTGGTTCTTCATGTGATTCCTCATCGGATTCTCCAATTGCCATGAGCGCCTGATATTCATTCTCACCATCTTCTGGTTCTTCATACGAACTTCCTCCCCAAGCAGCAACCATAGCTTTTGTTGTGGTTTTCTTAGGTTGGAACAGTTCATTCTTCCTGTTCCTTCTTTCATTTTTCCATTCCACTTCCCACTGAGGACAATTTTTGATAAGGTGGTCAGTCTTTCCACACTTGTAGCATCCCTCGTTGGTTGGCCTTTCTGAAGCTTTTTCTTTGTTGTAATTTCCTCCTCTATAGATGCCCTTCTTCCTTATGAGAAATTTTCTGAATTCTTTGGTAATCATGGCCATCTCATCTTCCTCAAGATCTGCTCCCTCAGTAATTCTCAGTGCTAGACTCCTCTCCTTCTTTGGACCATCCATCTTCATTGTCTACCTTCTAAGTTCATAGTCAGTAAGGTTTCCAATTAGTTCATCCAATCTGAGGGTTGTCATATTTTTGGATTCCTGGATAGCAGTGATTTTGCTTTCCCAGGAGATTGGTAAGACCCTTGTCAGGATATTCTTTGCCGAGTCCTCTTCAAGAATGACTCTACCAAGAGACTTAAGTTCATTTGTCAAAGTTGTGAACCTTGTGTACATCTCTTGGATTGTCTCTCCTTCTTTCATAGTGAAGTTTTTATACTGTGAGTATAGTAGAGTATCTCTTGATCTTTTTACCTGAGGTGTTCTTTTATGGGCTACTTGCAAGGTATCCCAGATTTCTTTGGCAGCGGTGCAACTTTGGATTCTGCTATACTCGTCTGGACCTAGTCCACACACTAGCCACTTCTTGGC
>ML331383.1:0-102577 GCA_005239505.1 Nicotiana paniculata
ATTAATTCTCATAAAATGTAAGGTATATCACATGTTAAACTATGCAATTTAGTCTCGCATCAACACTCCAGGTAGTTACATGTATTTCTTCCTCTTTTAAGACAATGGAATTTTATATACATAATTCTGATAACGCTGAGTAGATATAATTTTGGAATTGGATTAAGAATTTGAAAGATAAAGCTAAGGAAATTGAGAGAAATTCATGAGACTTTTCCGTGAATTAATTGGGTATGTCATATGAATAGGTTTTATTTAATAGATTTTGAAGCATTCTCAACTACCAGTAGCGTGAGTAAGTATAAATTGACGAATTAAGAGTCAAACATGAAATCCAAGGGTTGGGTATTCTAAATTAGCTATGAATTAGCTAAAACAAGGAAATTAACATGAGATCGATATTGTGTAATTATAGATTGATTGGAGGAAGTTGTATGAATTGCTCGAGGTGAAGCATTTGGTATTTCGGCACGAGTATTGTGAGTAGTAATCTTACCGCAATTTGTATCTTCATAACTTGCATGATTTACACATGATTTTTAATATGAATATGTTACCGATTATTTGAGTTGCATGTGGGACAAGTCTTTTACTCGATATGGTACCGAAATAGTTATTTGAGATGATTATCGTTGTTTTAGATATTTCTGTTGTCACTAGATCTGGTTTACCGTTACTTGAATTTACTGTTATCGAAATAAAATTATATAATTTTATAAGAGTCGAAATTCCTATATTGTTTTGAAATATTTTCTATGAGTATATACTGATTACAGAGACAAGTATAAATGGGAGTACACATTGAAGGATTCCGTAACTAACGGCTCGTTAGACCTGGTGCACCTTGTAATTACAGATTACCTTTACAACACTCGCTAGTGTGAAGGTAGAACTAGAATACCGTTACCGACATCCCTCGAGTAGGGACTACCATTATATTTGACTTCTTGCGAAAAAGTCCACAGTTATACCGATTACATGATTCATCCATTGGAACCTCCAAAATGTGAATATTGATATTATACAGTGTTTACCGAGCTTAATACTGAATTGTTAATTGTATTATACTACAAGAAAAACATGATGAGACTGAAAATTATTTATTGTTTCTGAAAGGGCATTCTTATGTTATTTTATGTTTGACATACTAGCATGTTTTCTGACTTGTCCCAATAAAAACGGTTGTGGTTAAGTGTTATTACTCACTAAGCTAGAGACTCACTCCCCGCTAATTTTTTACAGAGACAACAGTTGACGCATGCGAGGATTTCATTAATTAGAGCGCAAAGGTTGATAGTTCTTGGTGAGCCTCACACTTGTTCGCGTGGCCGGAGATTTTAGTTATTATTTTAGTCTTTCTTTGAACTCTTAGAGTCACTCCATTGTCAATATTTTAGTGTCGTGAGTATTCTTTTGTTATTATAGTCTTATGTTGAGTATCGTTCTTTATTATCAAAGTTGGAGATAAATTAGTATTTCTGGTTATTAATGGGTTGATTGGTAATGATGGAGATTTATTTTGGTTAATTGATAAGTTGTCGATTGTTTGATTTGATATTAGGATGGTTGGTTGTTGATGTTGAGACAAGGAAAATTTTGAATAGTCCAGAAACAGAGAAAACTTTGTTCGATTTTCTGCAAAAAGTATATATAAGACTTATTTGGGAGCACTTGCTTTTAAGCGCCGATTACGATCTTAAATTGGATCGTGACAAGACAAGAGGAGGGTAGGCAGAGAGTGAAGAGGGGAGAAAGAAAAGGGGAGAGATTGCCTACTTGGGCGTCTCAGTGAGTACCGGCTCCCCTAATGGTGCTTCAATATGGAAAAATAACTAAAAAAGTTATATCCTCTTATATTTAGTCTAGTTTATTGTAAAACTATAACAAACTGGTTCCTTAGACTAAGCTCCTATTTAGTCATAGATTTTTCCTTAACTTTTTCAGAAAAAATTAAAAAATATTATTTGTTTATGAAATATGATCATGTTTTGGGAAAAAAAGTTTAAAAATTTCAAGTTCTCAAGAACTAGTTTAGAGCAATTTTTGGGTGAAACTTTTTTTTTTTCACTCACAAAACTTTAACTTTTCTTCAAATAAAATATGTGTCCAAACATAACTTCAATTTTAAAAATATTTTTCAACTCAACTTCAAAAATTATTTTTTTAAGTTTCAATCAAATCTATGTCTAAATACTAGCTAAAGATTTGATATGTTACTGCAAACTGGTTGCTTACTAATTGCTTAGACTAAAGATTTGTATCTATGGAAATGAAACTAAAACTTCTTGGAGGGCTGATTGTATCCTTTTGCTTAAACTTTGAAAAGCACGAAAATTATAAATTCTATCTGTTTGTCTTGAAGGACAGCCAACAATGGTGCGCAGGAATCATACTAGCCATACATTTCCCGAAAGATGGTAATATTAGTATATTTTTCTGAGTAATTAATAGAACAATTAATTGTTCCTTCCATTAGCTAGGGGGCAAGTTTTGACTCTTTTCCTATTCTTTAGGCGAGATAAATAGATAATTGTTTTAGTACTCAGGTCAGGTTCAACGACCTTACATTGAAAACGTTACAATATTAATTAATAACATAAATATTTACATGTACATACCCCAAATATAATAAGAGAATCGTCGAAATATTTTTTTGACATTCCATCTTAATCATCGTTCTAGTTACATGTACAACGTGTAGGAAAGGTATAACTGGAAAATGATGCCACAATAACTATGTGCCAATGATTGTTCATCAACAAGAACAAGTAAAGAAGAAACATATTGTGAATCATTAAACAAGTTCGTCATATTGTGGTGATATTCCACACTCGTGGAATTTTTAACTTCAACTTTATTTTGTTAACGGTCGAAGTAAGATTTAAGATTATAAAACGAATGAAAAACCACATTGTCGGCCTAATAACATTAATTCTGAGACATCAAAATTTAATACCTGTATTCGTTCCAATAATTCACCAATTATTGATAACCAATGGCCGACCCTTATAACTTAACACTGATACATTGACAAATCTTATACTAATAGCTATTCTCTGAATATTATATATTCGTGGGTATGAAACGCATAAGTTGATCGAAAGATTAGGTAACGTGTCATAGGATTGACGTGTCTCTAGGTTAGATTATCTGTTTGATTTGAAATTTATAATGAATTCAAGTAAGGGTAGATGTTTTAATTGATTATTTGAATACATAGCACGCTAGCACAAACTTGACTCTCTTCTTCCAAAGTCCCCATTGCTCTTTTTATATTGATGTAGAATTTGGTGAACCCTTTAAGTTTTGGAACTTCTGTTGTATGATTGTTTGAACAGTCACAATGATTCCCACAGAACATGCATACACTGCAGTAAGTAAATGACATAAAGAAATTTTACATGAAAAACTCACAGCTCGCGGGATTAAAAATCACAAACACTAGCCAAGACACAAACACAGTGGTTTATGATTTACAAAGGGTTTCCTACACAATGCTTCTAACTGAGCTAAGTAGGAATTACAGGTAGAGACTTTAATAAAAGTACAACACAACTGAGGACATGTGATAACTCAATATAGGGAACTGGTCCGTTGCTATGTTATTTATTGTTCTTGATGCTCTTGAGAATCGCTTGCCAGATTGATTAGTCACTTGAGAGACTGCTTGATGGATTCATTGTTTTGTTCAAGTGATGTTTTGCCTTTGGTTTAATGTTAATATAACATTGGTGACATCACTTCAATGATGCAAGCATGTTTAGTACAGAAGCATTCCCAATGAAGTTGATTGCTTTACTGTTTTGCACTGTTGCATGTGCAGGCTGCAACTTCACAGTTGTTGAAGAGTTGACTGGTACGGTCACCAGGGGAACTGATATCCATTTGTTCCCCTTGTTGTTTCCTTGACTTCTGAAGAGTTGATTTACATCTCCAACTTGAGACTTGTTATTTCCACATTCTTGAGGATGTATATTAGGTTCCTTATCTGGTTTTGTCATTAAGTTTCTTAGATCATCAAAACATAATAAGGTACATATAACCTATCAATTTTCCCTTTTTGATGATGACAAACTTATAATTGAATTCCCCCTAAAAACAAGAATGACATACACATATACTGTATTCCCGCTGAATCTGTTCCCCCTCAATTATTTTTCTCCCTTTTGGCATCATAAAAAGAGCAGCAACAAGCAATAGGCAAAAAAAAATCTATCTTGGTTAACTCATGCCACATGTGTGCACACAAACATGATTAAAAATAGAACATAAGATCAAGGCATACACAACAAAAGGAGAAAGCTTTCATTAAAATTTAGATATTAAGTAGGGAGCAGTTTCATTATTACCAACACATCCACAAAATAAAAATAGAAAAAAAAAAGTATCAGTCATAAACATCATCATATTAAAATAAGGGATAGACACTGGAATGGGAACACTTTCTAGGGAGCACTGGAAGGGGAAGGCTTAGAGGAAGAGGCAAAAGTTTTTAGAAGGATATCCATTCGAGCAATTGCTAACATCTGCTCATTGAGCAGTTTCTCCTTTAGGTCCTCAACTTGTTTCCTGAGGTCTCCCTTTTCCTTGGTCAGACGTGCAACCTCTGTACTTTGAGAGCTGCTGGAACCAGGTGCCACTATAAGCTGCCTTAGCTGACCCTCAAGAATGGCATTCCTTGCCTTCAGCTTCCTTATCTCATCAGTGGCACTGTTTTGGGCGTTGATCAACTGGGAGATAGTAAAAGTGCTGCCAACCCCTCCAACCTTATCAATACATTTGCATTCCTCGAGGGTGGTCTTGGAGAAGGTTTCTTATGGGTGCCCACTTTAGATTTCCCAAAGGGACTTTGAAGAAGTTAAACACCTTAGTAAGGAGGAACCCTTAAGGCAACCCGTGATTATGATCCTTAAACTCTGCCACCTTCTTCACATGTTCTATAATGATGCCAGGCAGGTTGATGGTTGCATAGCCATCTAGTGCTTCCATGAGAACCAGGTCTTCTCGAGATGTAATGGACCTTCTATCATCACATGGGAGAAAACTCGTGTTCACCAATTCAAACAGCAATTGGTACACTGGAAGGAGGGCCTTCTTGTGTACCCATTCCCCTTGCTGAACTGCCTTATCCTATAAGATAAGATTCTAAAGTTAGAAGTTGGTTCGCCGAATAGAAGATAAACCCTTAGCAGGCACTCCCAAAATATATCGCAGCACAATAGAGTCCATCACAAAATCAACACTATTCACCATCATAAAAATATGACATCCTCAAATATGAAGAAGTCAACATAAAAATTGCACACATCTTCCTCATACACTTTGGGATTGTCACTTGTGAACATGTGCGTCCATTATTGAAATTTACAGATCTCCACTAGTTGGCTCATGCCAGCAATATCCAGAATATCAAGGGCAAATGTACCTTTTGATTTTTCAATTTTTCTTTGCGAGTATCCTAGGTATTATCAACCCTGGCCTTTTTGGAAGAACCATGTTCCTCACTGGAATCACCCTTCCTTTTCACTAATTTTCGAGCACGCTTTCCTTTCTCAGCAGATTTCACAAACGTCCTCTTCCCAGACACCTTTTCAACTAATTCTTCTATCACTTTTTCTCCAGATGCCTCCACTATCTTTTCACTAGAGTTGTCACCTTCAACTTTGTTCAAACTCTTCGTACTCACAGAGGACCCCCTTTTGACTTGGGGATAGTGTGCTTCTGTGAGAACTTGCGAGTCAAGGAACCAGGTTCCTCATCCACTCCATCATCAACATTAAACAACATGTACTACTTTCTCATTCACAACCTTTCCATCTTTTACTAATCTTCTCCTCTTTTGTTGTGCTTGGATTTTCTTAATAACATACTCAAGAGCCTCCTTCTTTTGCAACCTAGTGGTAGGTATCTTAGGAGTTAGCACTTTAGTAGTAGCCTGTCTACTCCTATCCCTAATAAAACTAGCAATAACCACATCATCATAATCATCTTCATTGTCCCCATTCTCTTCTTCAAATAAAGGTCTCATCTAAGGAACAACCATGGATAAAGGATCATCATACACGTGAGGAAAGGGAGCAGGATCAGTACTGACCTGGGGTTCTTGAGAGGAACCAAGGGTTGGCTCCTCTGTGGAGGGATCAGATCCCTTAGTAGGTGCCCCAATATTACTGGCCGGTGCTGATGATTCAACATGCACAAGTTCCCTATTCTCTACTAGAGTCCTATTTTCTTCCGCCCTAAGACTCAGACACACCCTCACCATCCTCAATAACAACTCCCTAAGTAGCTATTGACAAAGCATTTTCTATTACCTCTTTTTCTTGTAACCCCATGATAAATCCAATAGTAGAAAGACTATCACCTGTAGACTCAAGACCAGGGGCTGGCGTTGTCGATTCAGCATGGATATGACCAACATCTTGATCTTTGCCAGAGCTCTCGTTGATTGGTACACTGGAAATTTCTTGATTCTCTTCTTCTTCGACTGTATCCATTTCAACCATTTTTTCTAGCAAGGTAGAAGGAGAAGTCGCAACCATAAACTTCATAGGAGTCAAAGTTTTGCGACTCTGATGAGAACTAGTACTTGATTGGGTTGGAGAGTAAGTAGAGGATAGTTGTGACTCTGTCTTAGGGTTTGGACTGGTTGGAGTGGAGAGTGTGGGTTCTATCATTAGCGTTTCAACAAGTGAGGACTCAGTGGGGGTGACACTTGGAACATCTTGTGTTTTGTGGTGTTCAGACATGGTAGAATGCAGTAAGTTGAAGAAGAGAGAGTTTGGTTTGAAGAGAGAAAAAGAGTAATCTTGGATTTTTGATGTGAACAGTAGTGGAAGTGATGGTGAAAGGATGTATTCACGAGGGGTGAGGGACCGGTAGGAATATGCGGAAATTTGGGTAGTCGGGTCACTTCATTACGGGCGAGACGTTTGGGTTCATAAATCGGGAAAGAAAAGAAACTGACAGTGTGATGATATGTCACCATTTCAACCGTTTAAAAAGTTGTACATGAGAGTACAAAGAAAATACTAACATGTGTCGAGGGAATCAGGATCCCTGACAGATTTTGCAAATTTAAGCTTGTCACGAACCAATTTCGGAGTCGTGATGGCGCCTGTCGTGGAACCAGGCAAGACTCCCTATTTAACTAAGTTAAATTCAATATCCACAAAAAATGTGATTTTTAAACGAATTTATTGATAATATTAAGAATCTGAAATTTAAAAAGATGTGTGGAAAACTAAATTTAAACCTCCAACCCTGATCCGGTGTCACTCATTCATGAGCTACTAAAATATAAAACAAAGAAAAGGAGAAATGGATAACATTTTCTCAAAATAAGGAACAACAGGTAGAATAAGAAAGAGAAGACGAGGTCGCGATCGCCAGCTGCTACCTCGACAACTCCAATAGAAACGCTGACTGCTGCTCAATATTTGCTACCGGGTCCCGATGTACCTGGATTTGCACACAAGGTGCAGGGGGTAACGTGAGTACACCAACTCAGAAGTAATTAACCCAAACTATGGGCTGAGAAGTAGTGACGGACAAACCTCAATTATGTTACAATAAATATTATGCAGAATTTAGACATGTTAACAGTTTATCAGGATGAGAAAATATGCCAAGTATGCCAGTATAATCTACATGCCATCATAAAATATATGTATGAAACAAGTGTGTATATGCACATAGTGCTCACAGCTTTCCCACAGAAGTCCACTCAGTACTATATATGGCTCTCAGGCCCAAGGAAGTTCCATCCCGAAATATGTATAAACACCGGTGACCGTAGTCACTCCATACCGAGGAAAAAGGCCAGTCCAGCCCCCACGGAGAAGATCCATCTCCGGAATACAACGCTCAGACAATTTCCATATCCAGGGAAGATCCATACCTCTCATAACATCAGGTTCGGACAAAATCCATGCCCAGGGAAGATCCACCCCTCTCATAAAATCAGCTTCGGACAAGATGCATGCCTAGGGAAGATACATCCCTCATCATCAATGAGCTCACTGGGGGTGTAAAGACTCCGGAGGGGCCCTAATTTCCCAAGCGCCATATAAAGACAATGAAGGCATGATTTAAATATCGCTGCAGTGTGCAGTCCATTCTCATAACTGTCTCAATAGCAGACTCTCGGCCTCACTCAGTCATTACTCTTCAGTCTCACTCACATGGCTCACAAATGTCTCCATCAGCCTGAAACAATGATAAGTATGCATGTAATTAACAATACTGAGACTGAGATATGAAATGATATGCTATAACAGGACTGAGTATATGACATCAAATAATCACAAAATGAGACAGCAATATACGACCACTCGGCTCTCAGCATTTCCGGCGTGAAGCCTAACATTTATAATTAACATGATTTCTAACATGTTCACATTTATAATTACATGCACAGTCCGGCAAAATTCTGGAAAGACTTTATGTGGAAAAATTGAAGAAACAGTGATTTTTGGCGTTAAAAAGGATTTTTAGTTCATTTCGATCAACGTTTTGACTAAACGGACCTGGACCCGTGTTTTGACGGTCCCAGTGAGTGCGTTGTGTGACCTAGGCGTATGCCCGGAATCAAATTATGAGGTCCCTAGCTCGAGATATGAATTTTTGACTAAAATTGAATTATAGAAAATCAATGATTTTATAGAATTTGTTTAATGTTCAACCTTGTTTGTATCGGACCCGTATTTCGGAGTCCAGTACAGGTCCGTTATGATATTTAAACCTTTTCTGTGAAATTTGGTGAGAAACGGAATTGATTTGACGTGATTCGAATGTCCGGTTGAAAAAATAGTAATTTTGAAGTGTTCTTGAGAAATTCATAGGTTTTAGTGCTAAATTCGTAGTTCTAGGTGTTATTTTAGCGATTTGATCACACGAGCAAGTCTGTATTATGTTTAAAGTTGTGTGCATTTATTGGTTTGGAGTCCCGAGAGATCAGGTGAGTTTCGGATAGGGTACAGAGTGGAAAAGACTTAGAAAGAATTGCTGGTGTGTCCAGGTCTGCAGATCTCGCATCTGCGATGATGTTTCACATTTGTGAGCAAGGGGCTGGGCTGGTTAGTCTCACAATTGCGAGAATAGAACCGCATTTGCAGAGGTCACATGTTCGCATTTGCGATAGCTACAGAAATGCGAAGGTTTCACATTTAGGATAATAATTTCGCATTTGAGAGCTTCGCAAATGCAAAGCTCAGGCCGCAAATGTGACAATTGTAGTTGATGGGTCTCTACTTAGATGGGATTTTTCTCATTTTTCAACATTCCCAAACACTAGGAACCCCTTAGGAGATTTTTCTAAGGCAACTTCTTCCCCAAATTATAGGTAAGTGATTCTTAACTCATTTCTTTCAACCTTTCACTTCATTTTACAAGATTTTAACCTAGAATCTAAGGTTTTCAAGGTGGAATTGGGGATTTTTGGGTAGAAATTAGGTATTTCGAAATTTAGGAATTTAGACCTCAAATTGAGGTCGGATTCTAAAACCAATTATATATCCGGGCTCGAGGGTGAATGGGTAACCGGGTTTTGGTCCGAATTTCTGATTTGAACCAAGCGAGTCCGAGTGTTGACTTTTTTAAAAATGACCTAAATTTAATCTTTAGTTATCGTGGGTGATTCCTAAGGCTTATTTTGAATCAAATGATTGGTAATTTGCTAGATATTATTGGCTCGGAACCTAATATGAAGGGCAAAGCGGGGATTGAACTTTGAGTGATATTTGGAGAGAGGTAAGTGTTGTGTCTAACCTTGGCTTGAGGGATTAAGTATTGTTTCCTATTTTCTATGTGTTGATTGCTGATTACAACGTATAGGTGAGGTGACGAGTACCTATGCGTTGTTGTCGAGTCCTAGCATGCGAGTGAGTCTTATTCTTATGATCGTTGTATTCTTTATTCGTATTATTCAAGCTTAGACTAGATATTCTTTATGTTGTTATTTTTTTCGTTGTTTGGGTGTGGAAGAGTGTAAAGCACGAAGGGTGATGTCGTTTCGTTGCATATTTATTATAATTATCATGTGAGGAGAAGAGTGCAAAGCATGAAGGGTGATGCCGTGCCATTGCATATTTATTATCATTATCATGTGAGGAAGAGTGTAAAGCACGAAGAGTGATGTCGTGCCATTTCATATTTATTATTATTATTATCATTTGAGGAAGAGTGTAAAGCATGAAGGGTGATGCCGTGCTATTGCATATTTATTATCATTATCATGTGATGAAGGGTGTAAATCACGAAGGGTGATGTCGTGCCATTTCATATCCGTTATCATTATCATGTGAGGAAGAGTGTAAAGCACGAAGGGTGATATCGTACCATTGCATATTTATTATCATTATTATGTGAAGAAGAGTGTAAAGCACAAAGGGTGATTCCGTGCCATTTCATATTCACTATCATTGTTTCTGTCATTTATTATGGTATGGATGAGAGTAAAAGCACGAAGGGTGATGTCATGCACTTATTTATACTTTGTTTTAAATATTTCTATTGGTTCAAAGTATGTTGTTGTTGTGTTTCTTTACTGTTACCGTTATCATGTTCTTGTACTCTCCCTCCCCCCCCCCCTATGTTCTCCCCCTCTCAGTATTGTCCGTGTAGCTTCTATTATTTGTTATTATGCCTTACATTCTTTATTTGCACAGGTTTATGTTGTCGTCTAGTCCTAGCCCCGTCACTACTTCGCCTAGGTTAGGTTCGACACTTACTAGTACATGGGGTCGGTTGTACTGATATTTCACTCTGCACTAATCCGTACAGATTACGGTAATGGACCGAGTTGATCCCGTGTGGAGTTGCTGACTTCTATCCCACAGGAGACCCAAGGTAGATCTGCCGGCGTTCGTAGACCCTGGAGTCCCCTTCTAGTTACTTCAGTTTACTGTTTCTTTATTTCGAAAACAATTGTATTTTTATTCAGTCAGTATTTGTAGTAACTCTTAGAAGTTCGTGAATTGTGATACCAGACTTTGGGTAGTTGTGTATGAATACTTAGGTTATTATGAACTTCCGCACTTCTTTACTCTGTTATGTTTCAAATTATTGTTATTTAGCGAATTGTTTGAAGGTTAGTGTATCAAATCTCTAATGTTGGCTTGCCTGGCAAGTGTGATGTTAGGCGCCATCACGATCCCGACGACGGAAATTTCGGGTCGTGACAGGATGGGCCAAGATGGTTGAGTTCAATAAATGAACAGATCAATAACCAACTCCATCTTGGGTGGGTTGGGCGGGTTATTTGGGTTTGGGCCAAATTTGACAGCCCTAGTTGTGCATGTCCAATCTAGCCTACCTAATGATGGGGTTTTTTACAGTCGTACCCTATATTTGTGCCACCTTTTAACTTGTACCCTATTTTTAAAAACTATTGATTTGGTAGCCAGCCGATAAAAAATCCATAATAATATAACAATTACCTCCCTGTCAAATATAAAATCGGAATCACGCAACCTCATTCGTGAAAAAAGATCTCCTCCTATCATCTCACCAGCTTTATCAAAAAACCAAAAACTTGACCAGATTCATCTTCACAATCACACTTGCATGAAGTTATTTCACCTTGAAGCTAAAACTTCATTCTAAAGTAGCATGAAGTTGTTTCATGTTGAAGCTAAAACCTCATGCTAATGCATGCTGAAGTTATTTACCCGCACTCTACAGTTTTGTCATTAGTTTTATCCGAAACTTCAGTCTAAACATGCTGAAGTTATTTAGTTCATTTGCTAAAACTTCAGACTAAACATGTTTAAGTTTTTGCCTTGCAGTATGTAATGTTTTGATGAGTTTTTTCGTAATGCATGTTGAAGTTATTTAGTTCATTTGCTAAAACTTCATACGAAAATATGCCGAAATTTTGACATGTAGTCTACCTTTTACTAAAGAAGGGAAAAATTATTTTTTAAAACACTTTTAACAAAAAAAAAAAAGAGTACGAATGCAAACGGAAAAATAAAATATATATAAGTTAAAAAGGGACAACCTAATAGGGCGCCCCATGCCATTTTTACCCTAATGATCTACAACAATAAGAGAGTCAAAGCAATTTTTCTTCCGGAACACTTTTTAAAAATTTTAATTATTAAATATCATGACTGATATTACTTTTTATAAAGCTTTCAAATATGTTACTTTTATTTCCAAAAAACTTAAAAGAATCAATGTCCGAATGCACATTAAAAAGAAAGTACTTTGTCCCTGAAACCCTCGTACTCCGGAAATTGCTATATAAAGTGAAACGGAGGAAATACTACTTATTTTCATATTAATCCAAGGTGCATTATGTATAAGAAAACGAACAGCTACATTGATCTAATAAATAAAACTTATACCACTTGATATTGGTTTTGATTTTTCATGCCTGTACCTTTTATTGTTCTTCTGATGCAGTTGGGAGAATGTTTTGACCCGAACCATGCAAAATGAATGTCACATTCAACATTCTGCAAATACTTTACAACGACTCTATTTAAGAGAAAATATGTTAGTAATATTGAAGAACGACTTTCTTATTCTTTAATTTCTTTCACCGCGCCTCAGTTATGTCTGATCGTCTGCTCTCGTGCAAACCTCGTCATTCTGATATACTCAAATTTGGGACTTCCTCTTATTCATTAGGAATAGTAACACGATTCCGGATACACACACCGGAATAAAAAACAATCATCTAATTAGTAAAAAGTAATTAAATTGATGGAAATTCCCAGGGAAATTGAGGAACATAGAGAATCTTATCTGAACGTCTAAGGTAACTATTGTATTTGAAACCAACCAGCCCTAAAGAATGAAAAGACCTAACTAAAGATATAAATACATTTTTCGGCCTTTTGGCTAAGATCAAGTGTAGTATCTGTTTTTATCGGTTGAATAAAAAAACAAAGATATAAAGATTAAGAAAAAAGAATTACCATCAAGAATCCAAATTAAAAATAAATTCCAAAGCTCAAATTGAACAAAGAGGGTCCAAACCTCACAATGATGTTTAATTTATCAACTCGCAATATTCCAAAACCCCCTATCAATGAGTTTATTAACTATTTATAGCTACAATACATGCATAAACCAACTTAGGAAAAAAATATATATAAGTCCGATTTTTTGAAGGAAATAAGAAACGACGTCGAGATGCTGCAATGACTCTGTGCTAACGGGCTATTTAGGATCGTGTAATAGTCATATTGTTTAAATTGCCCTAATTGGTCGTAAGTTGTGTGTCTAGGTGACTTTTGTTATTGGGGTTTAAGATCTACAAAATACAAAGGGGTCTCGGTGTAACTGGTAAAGTTATTGCCACGTGAATATGAGGTTACGGGTTCGAACTGTGAAAACAGCTTTTTTACAGAAATACAAAATAAGGTTCCGAAACTTGCATATAGCGAGAGTTCAATACACCCAACTACTTTTTTTTAAAGGTCTACAAAATACCGGGCATATATAATAATCTGCTATAAGGAGCGAAAGAGAAACAAACTAATGGTTCAACAGCGTCTCCTTGAAAAGAAAAAAACAAAACATTCTAGTATAGTAACATTATCCTTGTAAGTTGTACCTATCCCAATTAGATAAAAGATCACTGAAACCTGGTTATTTTAAACCTTCACTATCGAAACGACATCGTCATCGCATACGAAAGGTATAATTAACTAGAAATAATGATGCAACGTTATCCACAGACCACAGGCCAATGATTGTTCCATTGTAAAAACAAGTCAACAAAAAAAAGAAAATAGCTACTAATTACCAAACCAAGTCCATCTTGTGGTGTATAACCCAAAAGTATAATAATAAAGAAAACAAATAAGAATGACGCTAATCCTTGACTTAACACAGATTCTGCCATTTTTAAACTTCCAAAATTTTAACAGATAAGACTTAAGATTACAAAAATCGAAAAGAAAACCATATCGGCATAGAAGCTTAAATTTAAGACCTGAAAATTTTGAACTTGTATAATTTTCAACAATTCACGAAGAATTTATAAACAGTGGCCTAACCTTACAGTTTGATTTTGATACTTTGCCACAAGCTTTCCAAGTTTTTTTTGCCCTCTAAATACGAATATATTTTGTATACGATATAAAAATCTGGGCTACCCGATTTCGCTATTTGGTCGAGATAAGAATATTACATCGAAGAGCTAGGACGTCGAGTCCGAAATCAAAGTCTCTTTCAAGATTGAGGTCAATATCAATCGAGGCCAGAAAGAGACAGACTCTGAGTAATATCGGCATAGCTTTATAATGGAAAGGATGAGATATCCGGGATTGGTCGAGGATCGTGGCGTGAATCTTGGAACGAATCAAATCTATAGTGGTTAATCAGTTGTTGATACGATTCCCTACTGTAATTAGAAGTATACCTTAATTAGGATTCCTCTACTATATAAAGGGGAATTCCATTCATTTGTAATCATCACTGCTCACTGAGAAAAATATATACAACTATTTCTTTCTTGCTTATTGTTCTACTCACTGTTCATCAGAGTTGTTTTATCCTTTAACTGTTCTTACAATACCACATCGAGGTTACTTCAACGAGGTCAAGGCTTTCCTGATACATTGGTTTGATTTATTTTACATTCTAATTCATTCATTTATCTTCTTGTTTATTAATTGGTATTAGGTGAAATCACATATTCTTAAAACCATAATATAAGTTTAATTGTTATCCAAATTTTAGTGTAAACAGTTTGGCGCCCACCGTGGGAGCTAAGGATAATAGTGATTATTCAATACTGATTCCGATAACACACACTATTTTACGCTTGTTCTTATCAAGTATTTTTTCTTTCAGGTTAAAACATGTTAAACTCACAAAACGCACCCACATATGGTGATAATGGCCTCGGATTCCACGGGAAAAACGACAATGTAATTGCTCTAGGAGTCGAGGCGCCACAAGCTGATCTCGGGGGAGCACCGGTTGCTAACCCAGTCGATGTTAGTTCGCACATTGCTTTGAATACGAACCTAGGCGCAGACCTCGCAGGTAGTGTATGTAGAGAAGGCCGATCTGGTGGCCAAGGTACACAGGGCAGAGGAGATGGAGGAGTCAGTCTCCAAGTAATATATGAAATGGTACAGGCCCAGCAAACCGCTATTGCACAACTAAGAAATCAACACAGAACTCCGAGTGGGGTCGAACCAGAAGCCACCCACCGTATCGAACCAGTACCGAAGAGGTCGAATAATAGTGAATCGGGACTGATCCTTCAATAATGAAAATTGTCGAGGAGCTCACCAAAATAATTGAGTCGGTAGAGAAGAAAATTGAAGCTAATGATAAGAAAGTGGAGACATACAACTCTCGAGTTGATCAGATACCGGGGGCACCGCCAATTTTGAAAGGAATGAATTCGAAGAATTTTGATCGATTATCCTGCGGTGACCAGGGCCGATGTACATAATCAGTACCAATCGAAGATCAGGGTCGAGGATGACCAATTAGGAACTCCTTCCGGTTCAATATATCCGAACAGGTCCATAGCCAAAAATCAGAAGGAAGTTGATAGGGAGCCACAGTCGAACAAAGACCGATATCAGCCGCACATCGCAGATCACAGGAACGTCGGCCCAGGATGCAATTTCGCCCGAAATGATCGAAGAAGTGATCGAGGGCAGAATTCTCGGGGACTTATGAGCGGAAGTGGTTTTGATAAATATGTCGATCCTACAGAGGAACCTCAATTGTCGGATTATAATTTTATTATCGACACATTATGGATTGTATCGGCAATTGGAAGAATCAAAGATACTAGATGGCCAAGCCCATACATACCGATCCTTCCCAAAGAAACCCCAATTTGATGTATAAGTATCATGACACGCATGGCCACAGAATCGAGTACCTTCCCGAGCGAAAGGTATACTTGGGAACGGGGTTAAACCCTGAACTCAGGAAAAAACTCATTAAGTTTCTTATCGATAACATGCATTGTTTTGATTGGTCCCACTTAGACATGACAGGAATCCCACCGGAGATAACAACACATCGATTGAGTCTAGACCCAAAGTTCACGCCAGTGAAACAAAAGAGAAGTCCCCAGTCCGAGGTAAAGCACACATTCATCAAAGACGAGGTAACTAAACTTCTCAAAATAGGATCCATTCGGGAAGTAAAATATCCCGAATGGTTAACAAACGTAGTTGTAGTCCCTAAGAAGGGGAACAAACTTAGGATGTGTGTAGATTATAAGGATTTGAACAAAGCATGCCCCAAAGATTCTTTTCCTTTGCCTAACATCGATCGTATGATCGACGCCATGGTCGGCCACGAGATCCTTAGTTTTCTCGATGCCTATTCCGGGCACAATCAAATCCAAATGAACCCGGAAGATCAGGAAAATACTTCATTCATCACTAAGTATGGAACATATTGCTATAACGTAATGCCTTTTGGGCTAAAAAATGTTGGGGCTTCCTACCAACACCTAGTAAATAAAATGTTCGAAGAAAAAAAAGGTAAGTCAATGGAAATATACAATGATGACATGCTAGTTAAGTCCTTGCGTGCAAGGACCATTTGACACATTTGCAGGAAATATTCAAGATATTGAGAAAATACAACATGAAGCTCAACCCCAAGAAATGTGCTTTCGGGGTCGGTTCGGGCAAGTTCCTTGAATTCATGGTGTCGAATCGGGGGATCAAGATTAACCCCGATAAAATCAGGGCTATCGAGGACCTCACTCGTGGACAACATTAAAGCCTTACAAAGGCTGACAGGGCGGATAGATGCCTTAGGCCGATTAATCTCGAGATCGTCAGATCGGACCCATAGGTTCTTCTCTCTACTCAAAAAGAAGAACGATTTTGCCTGGACCCCGGAATGCCAACATGCGTTAGAAGATTGAAATGATACCTCTCGATCCCACCATTGCTCCATACTCTAGAGGAAGATGAAAAACTCTACTTATACTTGGCAGTCTCGGAAATCGTAGTAAGTGGTGTTCTAGTTTGAGAAGAGCATGGTACGCAATTTCCTGTTTATTACGTAAGTCGCACTCTAGGAGAAGCAGAAACTAGATATCCACACTTAGAAAAATTGTCACTTGCTCTAATAAGCGCCTTTAGGAAGCTAAAACCATATTTTCAATGTCACCCCATATGTGTATTAACCACTTACCCACTTCGTAATGTTTTACATAAGCCTGAACTGTCGGGTCGGTTGGCCAAATGGGTCGTCAAACTCAGTGGGTATGATATCGAATATCAACCCCGAACGACCATCAAGTCTCAAATTTTGACAGACTTCGTGACCCAATTCACGCCAACCCTCGTACTCGAAGTTGAAAAGGAACTTTTGATGAAATCGAGTACATCATCGGGGGTTTGGACCCTTTTTACAGACGGTGCTTCGAATGTGAAAGGGTCTGGGCTAGTCATCGTTTTGAAGTCGCCCACGGGAAATAATATTAGGCAATCCATCAAAACTTCTAAGTTGACTAATAATGAGGCCGAGTACGAGGCCATGGTTGTAGGTCTCGAACTAGCTAAGAGCTTACAAACGGAAGTCATCGAAGCCAAATGCGACTCCCTACTAGTAGTAAACAAAGTGAACAGAACCTTAGAGGTTCGAGAGGATAGAATGCAAAGGTACTTGGATAATCTGCAAGTGACACTTCATCGATTTAAAGAATGGAATTTGCAGCATGTACCTCAAGAACAAAACAGTGAAGCCGATGCCCTTGCAAATCTGGGATCATTAGTCGAGGATGACGAAATCAGCTCGGGGACTATTGTTAAGCTCTCAAAATCCGTAATTGAAGAAGGTCATGCTGAGATAAACTCCACAAGCCTAACTTGGGATTGGAGGAATAAATATATCGAATATCTGAAAAGCGGAAAGCTCCCATCAGACCCTAAAGAATCGAGGGCTCTACGAACAAAAGCTGCTCGATTCACATTGGCTGAGGATGGAACATTGTACAGGAGGACATTCGACGGACCATTAGCAGTATGCTTGGGACCAGGAGACACAAATTATGTCTTACGGGAAGTTCACGAAGGTACTTGTGCGAACCACTCCGGTGCCGAATCACTAGTTCACAAAATCATCAGAGCAGGATACTATTGGGATAGTATGGAAAAGGACACTAAGTAGTTCATTCGAAAATGTGATAAGTGTCAAAAGTATGCACCAATGATCCACCAACCCGGAGAACAACTTCATTCGGTCCTATCCCCATGGCCATTTATGAAATAGAGAATGGATGGGTATCATCGACCCTCTACTATCGGCCCTAGGTAAAGCTAAATTCATTTTATATATTTATGACTATTTCTCTAAATGGGTTGAAGAACACGCCTTTGATAAAGTCATAGAAAAAGAAGTCATAAACTTCATCTGGGATCACATCATATGCCGATTCGGGATGCCTGCCGAGATGTATGCAACAATGGAAAGAAATTCATTGGTAGCAAGGTAACAAAGTTTCTCGAAGATCACATTTATCGACACGCTATCATCCTAGCGGAAATGGGCAAGCCAAATCGATTAACAAAACCATCATTTATAATTTGAAGAAAAGGTTGAACGACGCCAAGGGAAAATGGAGAGAGATTTTACTCGAAGTCCTTTAGGAATATTGAACGACGTCGAAGTCCAGTACGGGGGCAACGCCATTCTCCTTAGTATACGTCACTGAAGCCTTGATTCCGGTCAAAGTTGGGGAACCCAGCGCCAGATTTTGACACACAACGAAAGAATCAAATCACGAGGCTATGAATACTAACCTTGAACTATTGGATGAAAAATGAAAAGGCGCCCTCGTTCAAATGACCACGCTAAAATAACGCATCGAAAGATATTATAATCGGAAGACCAACCTTCGCCACTTCAGAATCGGGGACTCGGTCCTAAGGAAAGTCACCATCAACACTCAAGACTCTAATGAAGGAAAACTTGGCCTAAATTTGGAAGGACCCTATCAAGTCCTCGATATCGTCGGAAAGGGATCTTACAAGCTAGGCACGATAAATGACAAGCAACTACCAAATAATTAAAACATCTCACTCCTCAAGCGATATTATTATTAAGGTATGACCTTCTCCTTTTTAATTTACATTTACAGTAACTTATTTTCAGATATCCGAGCAAAGGTATCGAAGTTATCATCAAGCAGATACATATTAGGACACTAAAGAATATCTTGTACTCTTTTTTTCTTGGACCGGTTTTTATCCCAAATGGGTTTTTCCGGCAAGGTTTTTAATGAGGCAACCATTGTCCGTGTTGACTTAGAGTATCAGAGGTCTCTTTACAATCAACCTCGAATACTGGTGGGCATCACCCTCGGATGTTATATTTTCAAGGAAAATACCTCATGTCAAAGGGGCTTCGATAGGAAAACTTTGTAATGGACCAAACGGTCGAATGAACCGTGTCCGTATAGATTAGTCGATCCCCAATGGAAAAACATGTATGCATGTATGAAATATTCAAAGAAGTACTTTTCCTTATCAGATATCTTGTGCCTCAATGAAAATTTTCTACTTTACAAGCTCCGTACTTATGACTTTTGTGAAAAATGGCTCAAGGGCCAAAGTGAAACTACACCTCGAATGATCAACCCCATACTCGGGGACTGCCGTCGAAAATCAACATGTTCGAATTATCTAAACTCGAAACCATAAGACCTCAAAGAGGAAACCCTCGATTTATAGTCCAAGACCATCATTCTAGGGGACTAACACTTCAAACAAGTTCGGAATGTTATTGAGAAATAACCCCAAGAGGCATACCCAAAGGCTACAGCCAAATTGATGCGGCTCGGAGACGTCTGAATCCCGCAATAAAAACAGGCCCTCAAATTCTTTGAAAAAACGTTTAAAAAGGCTATCCTCGGCAAAATAATCAAAGGGATTCGATAATATCAGCCCTCGAGAAAACCTTAAGAGGTTTCGAATTATTCAAATATAAACTAGTGCTAAGGCACAAAAAGTAAAGGGGTTTCGATCAATATTAAACCCTCAAAAAACCCAATGGGTAAAAAATTCATGAAAATTTTTATAAAGTTTTTAAGCCGAAAAAAGGGAAAAAAGCCATTCTTTTAAGGCCATATCGTCCCTACTCAAAGATCCTAAGGGCCATTACATTTTAGAGTTCGTGAACACGTTCTCACTCAATTAGATCTACTTCGAGCTCGAGTAAAAACTCACTCGACTACGGTTCGAGAACCGTTCTCACACAATACAAACCTAAGGTTTCTATTGCTTCTCGACTATAAAAGCAGTATTATCTTGACTTTGGTCAAGTTTCTCAAACATATTATTCAAGGCATAAAGTGAGTTAAAATTTTACAAGACACAAAGCAAGCTTGAAGACGAAATTTGAGAAGTAATTCAAAAGGGAAACATCTTTATATATATATATATATATATATATATATATATTTGAACGAAAATATGTATAAATTCCGACAAAGGCCCTACGCAAAAGAAAAGACAAAAAATAGAAGTCCTAGTTATGCTTGGGGCCGACTCCTTCTTCAGGGGCATCTTCCTCCTCGGGCCCCTCTTCGTTATCGGATCCTCCCTTGCTTCCTTCATCTTCATCATCATCGTCGGAAGAGGCTATTTTCCTGGCATCAACTTCGTGCATCTTAGCTTAAGCTATCTCCTCAGAATGGTCGAAGCCTCGAGCGTGAATCTCCTCAAGGCTCTCCCTCCGAGATTGGAACTTAGCCAGCTCAGCATTCCATTGTGCTCGGTCGGTAGCCTCCCTTAGATTAGTTTGGGCAGCCTCAGCATCAGCTAGGTATATAGCCATCGATTTGTCAGCTTAGGCCTTCATTTTTTTGGCCTCAGTTTGGGCTTGAGCTGAGAACTTCTCCCTGGTACTCCGAATTTGAGCCTCGCACGATGACAGTTGGGCCAGAGCAGTTTCTTTCTCCATCATAAGGCGATCCAGGCCCTCCTTCTACTGATGGCATTCAACTTTAACTTGATTGACCTTCCCCCGGAACAACTCGATCATTCAATTTTCTGCTGCAACTGAGACATCAAAATTTTAGCCTCCACCCTTGGATTGAGCCCGTATTTTTTCAAAAGAACATTTACCTGCTCGTTCAGCTCGGTCTCCTCCTTATGGGCCTTGGCCAAGTCAGCTCGGAGGTCCCTGAGCTCTTAGTCCTTCTGCCCACAGAGGAGCTTGAGAGCATTGCTCTCCTCCGACATCTTCTGGTGCTCGGCCTCACATTGGTTCAGGTTAGTTCGAGACTTGGAAAAGGCCTATATGAGAAAATAAATATAAGTTATATTGAAGGAAGGAAAATACAAAGAGAATTAGAACAACAGAAATTAACACCTACTCAAGACAAAAGGCGTTGGGCCTCTTCAAAGAGGGTAGACACATCGTTGAGGTCAGAGGCATCATCGACCCCGGTAAAGCAATCCCGAAAGGGATCCCCTTCACTGGGGACTCCCCCTATCTCTGGGGTTCTCATGGCCCGAGCATCTCCTATTTCCTCCTCGGAGAAAACCGGTAGAGAATGCGAGTGAACTGCTCTCACTGCCCCGAGCGAGTTGCTCGGGGCACTCTGTTCGGCTCTGGGGTCTTAGAATCAGCGCCCTCCTGTATGTTTGTTGCTGGTCGAGGAACAATATCGACCTCAGGCGATTCTGGGACTTCGAAAGCCTCTTCAACATGAGGCTTGATCTCGAAAACCGAATCCTATTTTGAGGGCTTGGAGGCCTCGACGGTCCTCCTTGGTCAAATCACCAACGCCGAGTAATCACCCTCTTCTTCTTCTTCTTCTTCTTCTTCTTCTTCTTCTTCTTCTTCTTCTTTCCTCAGCCTTTGGACTGAATCTATGGCGAGAAGGATGATTTTCCCTCTGGTCCTTCGAGCTAGAAAACTTTTGGTTTTGGGGTCCTCGGACGACAAGAACCCCTTCCTCTTATTATCTTTCCCGGTTTTCAGAATCGGGGACTTAGTCTCTTCCACGCAGCTCGGAGGCCTCAAAATCGTGTCCTTGTTCAGGCTTGCACAAAAATAAACTTAGTGAGGGAAAGAAATATGATCAGCACCTTAGAAATAAGGAAGAAAAATTCAATGTGATTCTTTTCCTCCCATTTTCCCTATGCTAAGTCATGCGAACAACGCTCGGCATAAGAGAAAGTTGAGGCCAACTTCGGAACCCAGTCCTCGAGGTCATGAAGATGCTAAATAAAGCAAAAAAAAAACATGAATACTAACGAGTAAAGTGTTACTTACGCTCGGGGTTCCACTTCTTGGGGAATGGAATTTTTTCCTTTGGGATAAGGTCGCAGGTCCTTACCCGAACAAGCTGACTCATCTACCCCCGATCCTTGTCCTCATCGATACTAGATAACAACACCTTAGTTTCTCGATGCTGAAGCTTGATCAACCCTAAACAGATTCGGGGTCGATATAACCTGATGAGATGGTTGAGGGTGAACGGTAGCCCCTCGATTTTGCTGGAGAAGAACCAGAGTATGATTACGATGAGCCAGAAGGAAGGATAAACTTGGCCGAGGGTTACTTGGTACCTCTTGCAGAAATCTATGATAATTGGATCGAGAGGACCCAACGTGAATGGGTAAGTGTAAGAACTTAGAAACCCATCCACGTAGGTGGTAATACTTTCTTCAAGAGAAGGGATCTGTACATGGACTTCGTCCCTCCAGTTACAATCCCTTTTTACGTCCTCGAGATATCCCGATATTATCGAACAAATATATCTCGACACATGCTCGCATCGGCCAGGGACCGATGGAGGATTCTTGACTTTGAAGTCGGATTTTAGGACACACGGGCCAAGAACATACTCACTAGGGAGCGGTTCCACCGGCGTTTTATCACTGGACGGTTGTGAAGAAGATGAAGAAGCCTTTTCCTTTTGTGGAACGGTTTTGGAAGTTTTCACCATTGATACGAGTAGAAGAAAGAAGGAAAGTGTTGAGTTCTGGTGGTCTAAAACTAACGAAGTTGGCTCAAGGAGTGATGAAAGGGAAGATATGGAGAGAGTTAAAAAACTTAGGAGAATTGATGAAGATGAAAGTAAAAGTTTTGATTCAACAAAAGAGTCCATATTATAGAATTACGGTGTTGCCGACTGCCCACTAACGCACTTAATAGTTTGGGGAACTGTACCGACTGGATGTTTCGGTCACCTCCATCGCTTAAGTCACGAGGATGAAACACCTGTCTATCAAGGTCATAAGAAAATCGAGGCTCAAAAGTCGTTTCGTATCATTTAACTCTAAGAAACGAGGGGATTATCTGTATACGGTAGAAATCAGGACTACCCGATTTCACTATTTGGTCGAGATAGGAATGTTACGTTGAAGAGCTAGGACGTCGAGTCCGAAATCGAAGCCTCTTTCCATATCGAGGTCAATATCAATCGAGGCCAGAAAGAGATAGACTCTGAGTAATATCGGCATAGCTTTATAACGGAAAGGGCGAGATACCCGCGATTGGTCGAGGATCGTTGCGTGAATCTCGGATGGATCAAATCTATAGCGGTTAATCAGTTTTTTGATACGATTTCCTACTGTAATTAGAAGTATACCTTAATTAGGACTCCTCTACTATATAAAGGGGAATTCCATTCATTTATAATCATCATTTCTCACTGAGAAAAATATATACAACCATTTCTTTCTTGCTTATTGCTCTACTCACTGTTCATCGGAGTTTTTTTATCCTTTAACTGTTCTTACTATATCACCTCGAGGTTACATCAATTCGAGGTCGAGGCTTTGCTTATGTCGCGACTCAAAAATCCATTTAGGTCGTGATGGAATCGGACACCACGGTCAGGCAAGCTAATCCTTAATTAGTGAATTATATTCATGTTCTTAACATTCTTAAATTGTTACCTTTCATTGCATTGCATAACAAATGAATAAATCTTCATTAACTAAATACGACAGAAAAATAATCCAGTTTAATAAAATAAATCCCAACACATCTCCAGACCCGATGACACAAGTGCATGAGCAATTTCTAAGAATTTTACAATTTCTACAAAGCTTGTCTGAAATACAAGTTTGGACAAGGGATTTAAAAATGAAAATAATACAATAGGAGGGAGACTCTATCAGCTGCGGAACGCCTTCGAATGATGCAGCTCGCCCAAGTCTCCAAGACGACCACATCGCTGTGAGAATACCTGTGCAATAAAAATGCACAGCAAGTGTAGCATGAGTATGAAAATAACATGTACTCAGTAAGTATCCCGCCTAATCTCAGAGAGATAGTGACGAGAGGTCGAATTAGAAACTTGCTACAAGTCGGTTAAATATAATCAAGTGAGGTGCTAAGCAAGAGTATCATAGACAATTAAATAATAACCAAGGATAACAAATATCAACTTATTTCACATTTTGCACATCAATTCCTCTTCATTTTAACTGGCAATTGAAAACTCTCTAGGCTGATAAACATGTATAAATCACAGGAAATACGCAACATTTATCATGCGCAAACAAAAATGCCGAGGGTCGAACTGCGCGGACCAACAATAATAAACTGTGCACTGTCGAGGGTCGAACGACTCAAACCATAGATGCATCTATTTTTCCCGCTCGCGAATCGATCATGCGACGCAGTCAACATAATAATAATAAGGCTAACCTGCTCGCGAATCATACCTGCGACTCAAGCGCTCATATGTACACGTATTCACATAATAAATCCGCATTTTTATCAAGAAAACAGCTTCTCAAGAAAATGGTAAAATTCTCTTTAGGTGAACATGAAGATAGTAATTAAATCATTTCTGGAAATTCATTTTCCACATTTGTTGAGGTTTTCAAATATTACAAATCTGTCCGGAACACAATTACACAAGGAAGAATAAATTCTCTTTCTAAATGATTAAGAAAATGAACTCTAACCTTCTTAGGTATACGATTACTATTTCGATCATATTAACAGTCTAATGTTACTGGCAAGATCACAAGTACAACAAGTAAGGCATGCTAGTGGATCCTAGACTATCCTGACATAAGCATACTAGTAGCTACGCACGGACTCCCGTCACTTCATGCGTACGTAGCCCCCCACAAATAGTATCACATATTCAATTGGTTCACCTATGGGGACAATTCCCCCTTACAAAGTTAGAAAGGAGACTTACCTCGCTTCGAAATTCCAAAACCGGCTTCCAAGCCCTTCCGATGACTCCAATGGATGCACAACGCCCCAAAACTACCAAATAACGGGCAAAGCAATGAAAATTCACTCTAATACTCGTAACAAATTCAAATTATATAATTTCCCAACTCCGCTCAATGAATTGACCAAAATTCTCTGGGCTCACGTGCCCGGATTCCGAAATTTTTCGAAGATAAACTCTACCCAGAGCTTTACTAGTTCAAATATACAATTTACTCAAATATTCATGCTCAATTCGTGGCTAAAATCCAAATTATCAAATTTCTAGGTTTTCTTCAAATTTCCCAATTTTCCCACAATTTTCATGTCTAATTCCATGTACAAACCTTGAATTAACTTGGAAATGAAAAGGAATCACTTACCTATTGATGCTTGATGAAAATCACCCTTTGAAATCCTCCAAAATCGCCCCAACCATGAGAAATATATGAGAGAAATGGTGAAAACCCGTTTTAAAATAGAACACTGCCCAGGAAAACCCCCTATGCGATCGCATGAAATGCTTTGCGATCGCATAGGCCAACTATGCTTCCCATATTTCTTCTCCGCGATTGCACAAGCATGCCTGCGATCGCACAAGCCTTTTCCAGCTCCTTCCAAATTCCTTCTCCGCGATCACAACTTCAACCATGCGTTCGCACAGGCCAACCCAGCAACTCCCAGGTGCACTGTGCGATGGCACACTCCTTCTTGCGATCGTACAGACCAAAAATCCAACCTTCAAATTTCGTTCTTCGCGATCACACAATAGTGGCCGCGATCGCATTTCACACCAGATGCACCAGCAAACAGCACCAGCAAATCACTCAAAAATGACCCGAAACCACCCTGAAACACACTCGAGGCCCCCGGGACCCCGTCCAATCACACGACTCAGTCCCATAACATCCCACGGACTTGCTCGAGGCATCAAATCACATTAAACAATGCCTAAATCACGAATGACACTAAAATTCAAACTTTATGAACTTGAAATTTCAAACTTCTACCTCCGATGCCGAAACCTATCAAATCACGGTACGATTGGCCCAAAATTTTGCACACAAGTCATATTCGACATTACGGACCAGCTCCAACTTCCGAAATCGCATTACGACCCCGATATCAAAATTTTCACTTCCGGTCGTATTTCTCAAAAACCTTCAAATTTCTATCTTTAGCCAAACGATTTCAAAATAACCTACGGACATCCGAATTCACTTCCGATCGCACTCCCAACTCCAGAATCACCATACGAAGCTATTCCCAAACTCGGAATCCCAAACGGACATTAATATCATTGAAATGCGCTTCAAGCCAAACTTAGGAAATTCCTTCAAAAATGCTGACTTCCACAATATACGCCGAAACGCTCCCGGTTAGCCAAAACCCGATCCGGACATACGCCCAAGTCCGAAATCATCATCGAACCTGTTGGAACCTTCAGGTCCGGATTCCAAGGTCGTTTACTCCAAATTCCAGTCTTAGTCAATTCTTCCAACTTAAGGCTTCTAAAATGAAAATTTTCTTTTCAATTTACCTCTGAACTTTCTGAATTTCAACTCCGACCATACGCACAAGTCATAATACGTGAAATGAAGCTGTTCATGACTTCCAACCGCTGAACGACGCGCTAGAGCTCAAAACGACCGGTCGGGTCGTTACATTGGTTGCTTAGTCATTGGTTTGATTTATTTTACATTCTAATTCATCCATTTATCTTCTCGTTTATTAATTGGGATTGGGTGAAATCACATATTCTTAAAATCACAATATAAGTTTAATTGTTATCCAGATTTTAGGGTAAACATATTTATACGGATGAAAGTCATTCATGCACTGTTGTTCATAATGATTTAGTAACATATTCGTGCATAGCTTATATCCCAATTGATACTATTAGCTATAATGTACTATAATTGAACTAAATTTTCATTGCCAAAACAAAATTTTGTAGCCAATAAATACATAAATTTGGATACGGTTGATGAAAATTTTATGCCTATATGTGTTGGGCGTCAAGTGGTTAGAATTTAGAAACGAAAAAAACTACTCTCCCATTCACGTGGTTGTCTACTTCCCACTTTTCAAAGGTTCATTTGATCAATTTCTCGAGCAAAATCAACGTAGCTAAACTCGCTGTTTAACAAAATAGTTAAAATTAAGAAAAAAGTGACGAACTAATTTTTTTTTTCTTTCAGAATACGTAAAATTATTATTTTTAAATCGTGGTCTAAATTTAATATAACTGATTCTTGAAAAGCTTGGAATGGACAACAAAGTTTGGTTGGTGGAGTTAAAAACAGTATACTCTATTTTCATAATATATGAAAATAATAACAATGATGACCATAAATAGAAAATCATTGCTCACCAACAAACTCTTAATTGCAATTAACTGGAAAAAAAAGTACTAAGTGAAACGAACAACAGGTATTATACTATTATTAGTTTCTGCTTCCATAAAGTCAATATTACATAAATATAGATTCCTAATATTCTGTATATAACTATAGTAAGTCAATAAGTCATGGTCAATAAAGTTTAATATCTGATAAGGATACTAATAATTTATCTTAAAGTATTTAGGTCATTGAATTTTCAGACGAAGCCTGAACCAGTTGTTTGTGTATCAGAATTCAAATGACCGACCATCTTTCATGATGTCCTTTCTCTTGGTAGACAGGAAAAGACACGAAATTCGAATGTATGGTTAGTAATTGTCCATTGGATAACCAAGTATGATGCTTCGAGTAAGAAATTTTTTGAGTCCGGAACCAAAGTGTTAGTTTATTTGGACTCAAACGATAAGAACAGGCGAAAAAATAACTGAGTACTATTTTATATATAACATATTTCTTCACTGTGATGTACTTTAACAGGTCGTTTGTCCGTTAAGGTAGAGCGCATGTATATAAACTTTATATCCCTATCAATAATTCATCTGAACTTTACTGACCCACCAATAATTAAGGGTATAGCGCATGCATAATACGCGCTATATATATAGCGCCTATTATGCATGCGCCCCTTAATTATTGTACTTCGGGACTGATTTTTTACTTATTTAAGGAGTTTCAGAATTTAATAAAAATCCATTCAAGATCCTTCCGGTCTTCTGAAATATTTGTTTGCTTAAAGTATTTTGAGTCTTGTCATAATATCAGAAGAGCGAAAAATTAAGGTTTCATTAATTTGGGANAGAATAACTCAATACACTATAGTTGTTCTCATAGTGTCATGTTAAGTTGCCACTTACAATGGAGTATGATAGATTGGTATCGTTATTGTAAAAAAAAGAGTGTGAGGAAACGTTCGGTTAAAACTAAAGTAATCGAAAGATATTTGTATTTTGTTACTCCGCAAAGGGTTGCTTGTTATGCTGAGTTTAACATCGAAGACGATGAAACTTTGGCAGAGTTTTTGAGAACTCCGGAAGAACACCGGGAACTTCTTGTGATAAAAATGTTGGAATGTACGTCAAGGCTGAAGACGTTAGCAATATTGAGGTTCCACAAAATTAGGGATAACCCTGAATCATCGGGTGTTATTTTAGAGCAGTTTTATTCGAGCAGGTTCTGTTTGAAAGAGTTTGGCCAGATCTAAACTTATCTTCACGGGCGAATGAGGAGCGAAGACATAATTCCTCCCCAAGGTTACATAATCCACAAGCGAGTGATAATTTTAATTTTTTTTGTATTACGATTTTTTTATATATTGTATTTGTATTAACACTCATATATTCCAAAAGGGGTATCTGCCAGATATGCCTTTTACACGTTATGAACCAACGGACAGTTGAAATATGCCTAGTTTTGGTGTGTTAAATCACGGTGGTCCATCTGGGAGTCATCAACAACATGATAATGTGCATCATGGGATATCAACAGATTATGATTTGTAAGTTAAGTGATAAAATTTATATGTAATGTTTGGATGAATTTGAGAAACTCATTATTTTATTAGATGTGCAGTGAAACCAAGCTACTTGAAGGTCCTGTTCTTACTCAATTACCCGAAGATGATATATTTAATGCTGATGAGTCTGGAGATGATGCAGCCTTCCCTGATGAGGGTGATGATGATGAGGACGAGAATAATGAACCTGATTTGACGAGGGAGCATGATGCCACCAATCAGCATGCTCCATATATGCAGAGTCCACATCCCGTTACACCGAGAGTGTACGAGTTGCATGTGTCATTTCATTAAAGGGAGATTCCCTACCTTGATCAGTTTCCCAGTATGCTGGATGTGGATGCCCTCACAAGGGATCTTGAAGACATTCAGACAGCAATATAGGATGAATCTAAACCAACAGTGTTGTCAAATAATATGCTTTTTGCTGATAAAGCGCCTCTAAGCAGGGCGATGCGAATGCCCTGCAACTTTGAGATCAATGTGTATATTGATAGGCTTATTTTCCAAGGGACTAGAATACCATACCACTTTTCATCAACCAAATCAGTATAGCAACCTAGCATAATTTTTTCAAAGTAGAGATTGATTGTGTTATGATGTGTTTCATGTGGATATATTGAACTACCTTCAACCTTTTGCCTCTTCTTAAACCACTCATTAAACTGCATGAACTTGTATTTTAAGAAGAAATAAACTGCATGAACTTGCATATTAAACGTAGCGCATCACCAATATGTAGTATGTTTATTGTCATGTCAACCTGAAAAAGTTGTAGACCTGAAAAAGCTGCCGATCTGAAAAGCTGCACCCACTTGTACCCTAAAGAATCATTATCACGCTAAACGTAGCGCATCACCAATATGCGTTATGTGTATTTCCATGTCGACCTGAAAAAGTTGTCGCCTCGAACGGCTGCACCCATTTGTACCCTAAAGAACTATTATCACGCGAAATGTAGCGCATCACCAATATGCATTATGTGTATTGTCATGTCAACCTGAAAACATTGTCGACCTAAAATAGATGTCGCTCTGAAAAAGTTGAACCCACTTGTACCCTAAAGAATCAGTAGCACGCGATACATAACGCTTTACCAATATGCGTTATGTAACCTAAATTCACTCTAAGCTGCCTATAAAACCTCGCGCGTCATTATTTGCGTTATGACGAAACGAATAGAACAACTTTTCATTATTTTTTCATTTTCGAACATTACAACATGTCTGGACACAATGACATACCAAGGTGTTACTGTGGCAAATGTTCGATTTTGAAGCCATGTTGGTCAAATTGTAATTTAGGGTGCAGACGTTGGATGTATAAATAATTTGTAAGTTATTATTATTGGAAAAAATATTTGTTAATAGTTTTTATATAACATGTTAATTAATAGTCTTGTATTATCATCCCCATTGGTAGGCCGAAACTCAATGTGGTTTGGAAGAATGGTATGATAAAACCATTAACCATGAATACCACAAATCATGTTTACAAAACATTTGGAATCTGACCGGTGAGTACAAACTCCTGATCTTGAAACTACAAGAACTACTTGCAACGGTGAAGGAGAAACAAAAAGAGGCAAAATGATTCTCGGTGGCATGATGATCGACTATGTCGAGACATATCAGTGGGATGGAAGAGCTCCACATAGCTCGAATGGGGGAGCAATAATCTGGAAATCCAGTTATGAGCGCGTCGCTATATGGCCTCCATACGAACTATTTATTAAACAGAAGAATCATGAGTAAACGCAACACATATCAAACAAGGCCAAGTAAACTTAAGTATAGTACATGAGGGCCTTCTAGTAAATCCAACAAATCCATTTAATAAGGGAGATGATGTTGAGCCTTGAACTCGCGGGCGTGGCCTTGCCTATCAACCCACCTCCAAGCTAGCGGGAGAAATTGTGGAGGTGGTGCATTCGGAGCTATCGATGGCAGAGGTGGATGGAACTGTAGGAACTGCTCCCAGGCCCAAACCTAATATAGATTGTGGACGTAAAAATTAAGGCATTTTTTACTATGTATGTTAGAATCATGAAAAGAATTGACTATGTTTTCACCTGCACCAGCGGTAAAAAATCGGCAACATCTCTCTAGGTGCCCATGCATGCCCGACAAATCTACCTATACAGTTAAGCTAGAATAACTGCACTCCAACTGTATCCAGATAAATCATCTAGCCGCTCTATATGATGTAGAAATCACGAGCTGACTAGGTTTCCCAAAGTGTTCGGAAACATATACCACCAAACATCATCAGCATCAACAACCTCGTGTGCCAGTCGATATACTCTAGCAGTGAATCATGAGTAATCTTCACATCCATCGCCACCAGATACTACTGAATAGGTGTCAGCTGCAATTGACTGGCCCCACTCAATATAATCGGCTCTGCAGGCTGGAAACCGATGAGCCGCTGCAACCTATGAAGGTAATTATTTCCCGTATAGTCTCTAAGAGCATGCGAGTAAGCTATAGGTATACCATCAACAGGCAGCCCGAAAAGAACCTCCACGTCCTCAAGCGTGATGGTAACCTCGCCTATGGGTATATGAAATGTGCGCGTCTACGGTCGCCACAACTCTATCATAGCTGTGATAAATGCCCAGTCGAACTGCAACCGACCAATCTCTATGATCCTGTAAAAACCTATACTCTGAAGGCGTCTAACAATACATGGATGCAATCAGTGGTCCCTAATGAACTCCCATATACCGTCTATACTTCTAGGGCGCAATGTCTGGGACAGACACTGCCCATCCTAGATTTGTGAAGACCTATGGTTGTCCTGTAGCAACAGTAGCTCTCAAAATGCAGGTCCGGGATGCGTAGGGGAAATCTCCATGACAATGTCTGTAAATTAAACTATATTAATGAAAATATTTTTCTGCTTAATTGCTTAACATCTTTAAATATATTTCAGTATCTTTTAAATTCTATATTATTGCTTGTCACACCTCCTTTTTCACTACCCTTGGTAAATAAGGGGTAATAAGGGAGTTTTTCCAATAACATTATTCGATTTTTGGATTTATTATTATTTCAGAGTCGCCACCCGGATTTTTGACGATGCTCCGGGACACCGTTTTGTTTTGAAAATCCCAAACTGAGGAAAATTTGACTCTGTTTTAATTTTGTCTGCGACCAGAAATCTGAGTAAGGAATTCTGTTAATCCCGGAGAAGGTGTTAGGCACTCCTGAATTCCGTGGTTCTAGCATGGTCGCTTAACTATTAATATTTGGCCTAATTATCTAATTATTTACATATTTTAAACCTATAGTGCTTTTTAGCCTTTTTCACATTTTAGCCGCTTTTAATATTTATGGATTTATCTTGAAACAAGTCACGATGGCGTGCACTTATTTGTTTTTGGGCACATTATAACTGCGCCACATGAAACGCACCCGAAATTACAACATGTGGTTTTTATTATAATTTGAAGTTGAAGACGGGGACATGAGTTGTCGCACCCGAGTGTAGATTACGTAGTCAATACTGTGGTCATGACAATTTTAAAGTTCCTAATTGAGGCGATGTTTGATTATTCTTTATTTTTTCTATTTGAAGGAGCATTTTGGTTTTAAGATCAGTTAGGATGTTTATGGATTTAATCTTAAACAAATCACGATGGCGTGCATTTGTTGTTTTTGAGCACACGACAAACACGTCACATGAAATGCACTTGTGCTTGCTATGTGCGTTTTTATTAATTGTTTAGAGTTGAGGGTCGGGGGCATGAGTTGCCACTCCCGAGTGTGGGTTATGGTAATTTTGGAACAATACTCGATTCTTTGCCATATTTCAAACTATAGGTATCATTTTACCTAGAGGATTGCCTGAAAATGATATTCGTTAGCCTGAAAGGCAACATATTTTGGGCTATGGCCATATTTTAGCCCCAATTAATCACTTTAGGCCATCCTAGTTTGGCTATTTTTGTAAGAAGACTACCAGTCAGGAAATTCTATTCTTAATCAAATCTTAAAGGTCTTCACATTCTAGTTTGGTAAATGATAGAAAATGTGTTAATCAAGATGCACCTCATTCGTGTAGATATACATACACCTATGAGAATTAAAGACATATAAATACATTATCTACTGGTCTCGCTTCAAATTGGTAAGCTAAAATTACTTTATTTTTCTAGAACTTTGTAATTTCTAACGAAGAACATAGCACAAGCAGTTTTACCAATTCTAAATTAACAGTTCTTGTCAATTTTTAGATATCCTAATCACATGCTTCAAGGTTCAAAGTGTTCATACATCGATTTCAGAAAATTTAACAGGATACTACATGAACTAAAATAATCTACTAATATCCACTTATATTGAAACAACTGAATTTTGAAATAACCACTTCTGAAAATCCAATAAATGTTTACGAAAGGTTTCATGTGGATCTATTTGAATACCAACCCCCCTTTTTATTAAACACCTAATTTTATCCTTGAACTACTTTTTAGAGCAAAACGGACTCAAAGTTCCAGGAAAATCGTCTCAAAATTTAGTTTGAACACTATAAACTGAAAGGCTGAAAATTGAATATACAGTCCAGTCCCTTAAATTACAAGATTCCAAAATGCATAAGTGAACGAATTACAGTTTTCTGAAGCGAAAATACAGCTTCTGTAAAATATATTTTTATGAATATCAAGGAAATCCTAAATAGCTGCTCCACATCTAGATTCTTCGTACTGTACATTTGCGGCCCTCTTTTTGTAATCTATAGAACACACAAACTAATTAAGTGTTGAGCACCCACCAGACCAAACAGAACCATGAAAGGAGGTCAAGTTTAAACCTGATAATGCTATTCTATGCTACACTAACAAAACATAATTATTTATGCATTCTCTTGTTGTAAACCTGACCATGAATAGGTCAGATTTTAATCCCATAATTCCAACGTTAACCTAATTCTAAAGCTATATGGAGACCTGCTTACCGAGTCTCTTCAATGAACAAGGACCACAAATAAGAGCATCTTTTATCATTAATCTAAGATTATAAGTCCAACACTTTACTATTTGGATAGTGTTGAGGATATACCTTTGGGTACTGTCAAAAGATGATTCTAATCATGAAGGAGGTTAGACTCAATCCTTAAGGACGCTCTTAGAGGAACAAAGCATATTCAGACCTTTTATGGACTAAATCTAGCCATAAAAAGGGTTAGATTCAGCTCCATAGATCTCATCCTTTGTTGCTCTTGACAATTATACCATAATTTTGACTTTTTAGACTTTTATAGAGACAGAATCTGATCATTTTAAGAGATTCAGATTCCTTACTCTAGGAGGCCTTTTGACTACTTATTTTATACCCTAACATAGGTAACTTCAGGGACATGCAACTGTTTATGCACTATTGTGGGGTGAATTTGACCATTGGAAGGTCAGATTCATCTACCCTAGTGCAGATTTTCTCAATAAAAAACAGAGGCAAGCAACAAAGCAAACATTCAACTTATTAGCAACACAACACCCATATATTCATAGTCTAAAATCAACAAGAATCAAGCAGTATTAAACAGATACCAAAGAAGAGTTTAGAATTCAGGTTGTCATGGAAACATGAAGAAAAAGAAACTTTAACTGTAATTATAGATTTGCAAAACCATAGGGAATAGAATTCAGATCTGAAAAGTTCATTACAAGTAAGCTGTTACATACCTTTTGAAGAGAAAAATAGCAAAAGACTTGACCAAATAAAGGTCAAGATGGACCAAAACCAGCAAGAAGAAAGAAGATTTAGCAGCAGCAAAAACAAAAAAACCCAGGAAAAGACCCAAGCAGCCCAGCAAGAATTAACCCAGAAATCTTGAATACGAATGCTTGAAGGAAAAATTCCCAGAAATCAGAATGAAAAGAGAGAAGATAGGAGCTGAACTAGGACATCTATTTGTGAGCTTGTTTTCAAAAAAGAAGTCAGGCTTTCCTTTTTAATAATACTCTTTCTTGAAAAAAAACTTATTGTTTTCAAATAGAAGGTATTTCTATATTTTTCAGAATGCTTCCGCAGCTGGAAGAGAGAGTTTTTCTTTTCAGATTGTCAAAAAAAGTCCCCCCAAGACTAAAGGGAGGGGGTCTATTTATAGGATATATGGGAATGGGATATCCTTTGGAATATGCTTAATCCAAAAGGCTGAAAATAGTACATAGGGCAGCTGTCAACCTTATCTTTGGGACAACTGCCCCTATTTTAGAACAATCTTACTTATTAAAAGTCCTTTTTACCCTTAAAAATCTGATTTCCTAAGTCTACATTACCTATTGTACCCCTTAAAGTTCCTGTAACTACCATAGGTAACCAGGGTTACTTGCTTGAGTTTAGTTCTTGTTAATTAACTCTAGTTAGCTTACTGTTGTTAACTACTAGTTATTCTAAACTAGGATTAGGTTAATTAGTTTAGTTATTAGGCTCAGGTTAATTGATTTACTTCAATCAGTTAATCCTATATTAAACGGATTTTAGGACTTAGTTAATTATTTAAGAGGTTACCGACCTAGGTTAATCTATTAAGCAAAGTGTCTTATTAAGGCAGCCTTGTAGGATTAAACTAAATTGATTGATGACCCTCCACTTGTTCAAAATTAACTAATCCCCCAATTAATTGAGAAATTAATCAAATAAGTCAATCATGAAAACATTAATCAGTGAAGAAGCCATGAACTAGTAAGGCTATAGACTCCTAATTTAACACTGATAATCGAATAAAAACAAGCGTGGATCAAAGGAGACAAACATATGAATGATAACCCTGTCTTTTCATCCAATCGGAACCTAATTACTAATTGATCAAATAGGTTTATTACAGAATTTAAGAACCGATTAACATGAAGTAATGACAAAGGAACAAGATCTAAACCTAATGATAGCAAGCCACTAGAGACATATTATTAAGAAAAAGGAGACAAAAACATGACTACAATACCTATCATGGTTTCATGTGTCAATGGCATACCAAGACAACAAAGGGAAGGAGAGTTTATGGACATAATAAATTAATGCAACCAACGGTAAATCAACCAAAACAGTTTAGGTTTTTTATTTGATCAAATACAGAAAATAACATATAATCCAAATAAGGAACAAGGAGAAACAACAACTACTCGAAATAATGAAGACATCCTAATATAAATAGAAATTAAAGGGAACAGGATTTAACATGGTTTTCATTTCAACATTTCATAGAAAAGTAAAAAAAGAAGAAGAATACCCGTTGAAAAAGGTTTGGCCGGAAAATGGGAGGTCGCCGGATCTTGGCTGGACTCCGGCAGGGTTTGAAAATGAGTCAAACCCTCATGAATCAATTTCTCTAGTCAAGAGCAATTGACTCATGAAGGTTCGAGTCGTTGGTTGTCTTCAAATCGGCTGATAGGGGAAACTAGGGTTTCTGGGTTCCTAGATCTGAAATTAATGGATATTGAGTGGATTTTTGAGGAAACTAATAACGGGACGGGATTGAGGGGAGTATGAGGGTCATCTGGTTAAAAGTTGGGGTCGGTTGGAGAAGCTCCACCGTCGGTGGCGATTTTCGGCCGGCGAAAGACGGCCGGGGACGGTGGTCAGACGGTGGAAGCTGGCCGGTCTTTCAGAGAGAGCTGAGAGACGAGTGGGGAGTTGGGTATTAGACTTTTAGTTAATTGGGTTTACGGTGGGTTTGGAACAGTTATATACCTCAAAGATCCTTAGTTTAGGACCATTGGATCAACAAGATCCAACGGCCAGGAGGCTTGAGGGGTGAAACGGGGTCGTTTGGGATGGGTGTTGGGGCAGGCCGGGTTTGGAATTTCATGGGCTGGGGTGTAGAGACGGGTTCTTGGGCCTGAGCAAGTTAGCCCAGGTCCGATTTTGAGCTCAATTCAAACTAATTAATCACTTTAATTAAATTAAAACTTAATAAAATATGGTAACTAATTATAATTTAGTCTTTGCCTAATTAATTGGTAAGTTAAAAGTAAAATCAATTAGTTTAAACATCTCTAATCATTTAAAGTTTAAACAAGTAATCCTTGAGTCTACATTATGCCGAAGAAACATCATTTTTGTTGTTATTTATTTCGATTAATTACAAATAATAAATTGGCAATTTCTTGACAATAATGGTGCACCTAATTATGCGATTTTAAATATTTTTAGAAAGACGAATTGTGAATATGCAAATGCAAACAATTCACAATTAATCACTAAAATTCAATGAAATTTGTAAAACTAATTTATTTGCATTGAATTTTTGTAGGAGTGTATGGTGGGTGAAAAATCACGTGCTCACATTGCTTAGGTTGGTACATTTTTTATATTATTAATTTATATGTTAGTTTCTTACATTTTTTTACTAAAGTTCGATAGGGTTTTGTTTGAACTATTGTTTTTTAGCTATCATCTTTTTCAGATATTTTTTGGGTATAATAGAATTAAATAATTAATTTTAAAACGATACATGATATAATTAATAAATATTCATATAAAAATACTTAGTTTGACAATTTTCTACATTGTTATTTTATATGTTATTTTCTTATATTTTTTGACTAAAATTCGAGAGGGTTTTTGTTTGAACTATCATCTTTTTCAGATATTTTGGGTTTAACAGAGAATTAAATAATTAATTTCAATAACGAAAAATATATTTTAGTAATTATTCATATAACAAATACTTAGGTTGATAAATTTCCTATATTAATGTTTCTTATGTTAGTTTCCTATATTTTTGTACTAAAATTTTACATGGTTTTTTTAAGCAAATATACCACTAGGTAGGCTGCCTAGTGGCTAATATATAAATAAAATTCCAAAATCGGTTCAAAGCTTACAAGATGTCCAAGCCAAAATAGAAGTTGCATGAAGCTACTAGCTAATAAAAGGATAGAAAAGCTAAAATCTAATGAACTAGCTATTACAAAATAATAAGCTGAGTGCTTTCTTCTCCAGCCAGTGTATGTGAATCCAATTGCCAGTGGAAAATACCAAGCATCACCTATCAAGCTCTCATAGGCTAAAATGAATTCCAAACATCTCTACCACATAGTTGAAGGTAGCATAGTATTCCAACTGTAGCTACTATATGATCTCCATATGCAGTAAACTGAGTGTGTCCAAGTATTAATCATGTGCTCACTCATCTAACTTAACATGTAGAAGATCCTGGCTTTAGGTAGGCTTTGCAAATCTAAAGCCAGGCTTGACCTGGCTTTAGGCTGGCTTTGCAAAGCTAAAGCCAGGTTTGACCTGGCTTTAGGCAGGCTTTGCAAGGTAAAACCCAGGCTTGAGCTGGCTTTATGCAGGCTTTGCAAGGCAAAGTCCAGCTTGATCTGGCTTTAGGAAGGCTTTGCAAGGCAAAAGTCAGGCGTGAGCTGGCTTTAGGTAGGCTTTGCAAGGCAAAAGTCAGGCGTGAGCTGGCTTAAAGCAGGCTTTACAAGGCAAAAGCCTGGCTTCATAACTGTGCCTTTTTTTTTTCTTGTAAGCTCAGATCTTTCCATGCTAGAACCTTTAGTATAGACATCATTCTAAACATTGCTAAACCATCCTCAGATTTAGCATGAAATCATGCTAATACCACTGAGAAATGATTCAACAATCTCCAGAAATACCACATGACAGGTTCAGCGTTTTCCTTAGTATTTGGCCATATCAGACTCAGGATAGATTGTACCATCCAACACTGGATTATCACATTGTTCTTGTACACTATCAAAGAACCCCCAGAATGAGCATTTGACCATGCTAATACCATTGGGAAGTACCTTAATAACATACAGAATGAGACATCGAAACATGCAGGTTTGTGTAGAGTCCAATCCTGCGAAGCCATCTGTCTGGGGTTCTTCTCTTTGCTGTCCTAACCCTAAGGTTAGGTGTTTTAAATTTGTCTAGATTGATCAACCTCCACCCTGCACTAGGCAGTTCAGAGAACGAATGAAACTCTGACGTACCTGCAAAAGAAAACATAATGTTAGCTATAAAATCTGCCACTGAGTTGCCTTCTCAGAACACATGTTTGAAAATCACATTGAAATTGCCCTTTCATCTCTATAATTTTATTCACATCATTTGAAATTACCCGAGGAGGATCCCATTCCCTTTCTATCACTTTCTTCATCACCAATGAATCAGTCTCCAATATGAGAGGGTGAAGATCATGCTCCACACAATATTCCAATCGTTGAAGAATAACCTTAACTTTATCCACCACATTAGTTGTCACCCCCAAGTCTACTGCCCTTACATATACCACATCACCTTCATCATTCCTCACACAAAAGCCTAAGGAACTAGGACCAGGATTTCCTTTTGAGGCTCCATAAGTATTGCATTTGTACCAACCATGAAAAGGAAGCTGCCATGTTACTCTTGTAGTGATCAATGTAGGTTTATATCCTTCTAAATATTGAATTATGTCTGGCCATAACACTGGAATATTAGACATCCAAGCATACCTCATCCTTTCCAGTTGATGTAATGTCCTATTGATCTCATGAATCACCCTATTTGTGGACACTGAACCCCCTTGTTTACCTGCATTTCTTCTCTTACAAAGTTCCCAATTGATGATTGCTAGTACTTCTTGAAAAAATGGATTTAACTTTGGACAACATTGAGCATACCACCATGCTTTATAACCTGCTTCAATTGAATCAATGACACAGTAATTCCAGCAGCCACTATGAACAAGTCCATACTTTAGAGGCAGTAGGACTTGTGTGACAAATATATGCTTAATAGATTCCTCTTAGGGCTGTTGACAACACCAACACCTAGACATCACCATTTGCCCCTGCCTCCTCCACATGTCATAAGTGGCTATTTTCTGCCTTCACAATCTCCATAGGAAGAAGGATATCTTGAATGGTAATCGTTTAATCCACATTAACTTGAATTCCTGATTAGGATCAACCTTATGCCTTAATATTTGCCAAGCACTGCTAACACTGAACTTGCCTGAAGGAGTTGGCATCCAGTATGGCCTATCCCAATATCCTTCACTGCCTTCATAATGCACATTTAGCCTTATTTTTTCTGCAATTTCCTCATTGAAAGTTTGATCTAGCAGCTGATCATCCCATGTTTCACCTTGCCGCAATTCTGCCACGTCCTGAGGATCTTCATTGTTGCAAAGTATTCAGGTAATATGTGATAAAATACACCCAATCCAGTCCAATTTTCATGCCAAATATTAGTTGTTCCACTCTTCAATTCCCATAGGATCTCATGTTCTACTTCTTCTCTAGCATTCAACATTTGTCTCCAAACATGAGACCCTTTTCTAAATTGCACCACCGCTGGTATCTCCTTCTTGCAATACTTATTCCACATGAAATTAGACCACAAAGATTTTGTGGTCCTAAACCTCCACCATAGTTTAGCAAACAGTATCCTTGACACATCATGTAAGGACCTAAAACCTAGGCCCCCTTCCTCTTTAGGAAGGCACAAATTTTTCCATAAAGCCCAATATCTACTTCTCCATTCTTCCTTTGTGCTCCAAAAAAACCTAGAAAAAATATTATGAAGATACTCCAAGACATTTTTTGGTGGATCAAGGACTGATAACATGTGGATTAGCATACTTTGCAACAGACTATACATGAGTGTTGCCTTTTCTCCAAATGACAACAACTTTCATTTCCCTGAATGCAATTTAGCCTTTACGTTCTTGATAAGATTCTCATAATAGTCCTTCCTCCTTCTAGTGTAAGAAATAGGACACCCTATATATGTGAAGGGGAATTTACCTCTTGCAAATCCTATAATAGCTCCAACTGCCTGAAACAATCCATTAGAAATCTTTGAATACATGTAGTATGAACTGTTATCTTTGTTGATCATCTGGCCTGATATCTTCTCATAGTTCCCCAACACTATCATAATCTTGCTCAGGATGGAGGATGAGCAGAAGTAAAGATTATGTTATTATCAGCATATGCCAGGTGGTTTAAAGGATCATACCACTTAGGCATTCCAAATCCCACAAATGACTTGTCTTCAAAGAGCTTATTCAAAGACCTGGAAAGTAACTAAGCTGACACAATGAACAATGCTGGGGATAGGGGATCCCCTTGCTTCACACCCCTTGTAGACTTAAAGAACCCTAAGGATTGCCCATTCACCAATATTGAGTACCAGTAATTTGACATCAAGTTCCACACCATGTTGATGAAGTGCTCAGAAAATCCCATCTTCCTTAGTACATGCAATAAGTAATTCCATGAAACCCCATCATAGGCCTTAGACATATAAAGATTGATAACCACATTAGCTGGCTTTCCCCTTAACCTTATGTCAGTGATAATTTCTTGAGTCAATAATATGTTCTCAAATATACTCCTACCCTTCACAAATCCGGATTGATTAGCGGATATCAGAGAAGGAAAAAAACTCTCCAATCTATCATGTAACACCCTAGATAAGACCTTGTTAATGAAGTTGCTCAAACTAATAGGTCTTAAGTCAGAAAAAGTCTCAACTCTAGGTTTCTTAGGCAGTAACACTAGATTGGTGTGAGTGATGGCTTTATGCAGTGCATATACTCCATAGAAGTGTAGCACCATGTTGTGTATATCAGTACCAATAACATCTCAGCATGTTTGATAAAACAGGCTAGTGAATCCATCTGGACCACTAGCACTCTCCCCACTAAGCTCGAAAACTGTTGTCCTTACCTCTTCAATTGTTTGCAGTCTACTAAGTTCCAAATTCTGTTCCATAGTGACATTAAAGGTACATTATTGAGCAAGGAAAATTCAGAAGCATCATCTTCATTTGTAAAATGTTTTTGATAGAAGTCCATTGCAGTTATAGCGAATTGCTCCTCGTGTTCAATCCATACCCAGTTTCCACTTTTGATCCTCTTCAGTTCCAATTTATTTCGTTTGACATTGACATGATTGTGAAAGAAACTTGTATTCCCATCTCCTTCAGCAAACCAAGTCATCCCAGCTTTTTGCTTCCAATACTGCTCCTCAATACTCAAGTATTTCTTCAATTCAGATTGAGCCTTTTGAAGCACAATCCTATTCTCAATTGTAGGCTCTTCTTCAACCAACATCTCTTTCACCCTAACAATTTCCTCCAAAATAGCCAACTGCTTGAAGATAACAACAAATGTTTCCCTACTCCATTTTAACAGTGTTGCCTTCACCCTCTTGAGCTTCTGTTTGAACATCAAAAACGGATTCCCTATGAAATCAGCTTCCCAATTCTTCCTCACCACATCCATAAACTTAGTCCAAAAGTTCAAGAACCTGAAAGGCTTGACAAAATTGGTGCTCTGCTTCCCATATGTCATTAACAATGGTGCATGATCTGATCCAGTTCTAATTAGATGTTCAACTTCAATATTTGGCAACATGTTCTGAAATGGCAAATTCAAAAATATCCTATCAGATCTTTGAATATAGACGCAACATTGGACCTCCCATTCCACCATTTAAATGGAATTCCTTTATATCCTTGCTCAAACAAACCACAAGAGTTTGCACAAAATGCAAAATCCTCATATTCATGAGGGTGTACTGGAAGTCCTCCTATTTTCTCATCTTCATTCAATATCACATTTAAATCCCCTCCTACCAACCATGGCAATTTCATATCACTTGCTAAGTAATACAAGTGATCCCACAATTCCAACCTCTCCATTGCTGAACATTTTGCATAAACAAATGTCAAATTTAGCGCATGTAACCCATGCGCTATACCTTAACGGACAAATGTGTTGTTACAGTATATCGTAGTAAAGAAATGTGTTATATATAAAAGGGTACTCAATTTCTTTTTCTCCTATCTTTGTCGTTTAAGTCCAAATAGATAACACTTTGGTTTCGGATTCGTAAATTTTTATCTTCAATTCAAGCAAGTTAAAAATCGCTCCAATTTGTTACTTATGCAACAAATAAGCTTAAGAGTCTAATCAGGTGTCATGAGGAAGCTAATAAAGCAAATCTTGAACAACGATAAATCAATCAATAAAAGAGAAATTTTCCTAACAAGACACAAATTAAAAATTTAACGTGGTTCGGTTAATTGACCTACATCCACGGGCGGATATGAGCATTCCACTATAAAAAAGAGAGTAGAAAATATCGAGAGAATAACCTCACAAGGAGGCACACAGCATAACACTTATCTCACAATTTCTCCCCATACACAAGACTTTCAAACACTGTATGGCTACAATGTGAAAGCTACTAAATGAGAAGGAAGGATCCTCAATTTATAAAAGTTCAAAATTTTCATCCAAAAAATAAGGACTAGCAAAATACGGAGAATTATATTTTTCTTCGCGTAAAAGGTAAATCAATTATTGTAAATATGTTGTTTGTCACAACCAAACTCTATTATAGGTCGTGATGGCACCCAGCGCAGCCTCTAGGCAAGCCAACAGTGAACTAACCATGTGAATTTCCTTTTTAACAGATTTCCAAGTAATTAAACTTTTCGTAAATTAAAAGATTTGAGGAACAACATGTTTAAAATTTAAAATAAAATAAACGAAAGCATTTGGGTGCAATTATAACCAAAAAAATAATCCAAAACCACAATTCTACTAGTGTGTGCCAAGGCCTGGTGTCACAAGTGTATGAGCTACTAGTAGAATATAAAAAACACTAAACTACTGTCTGAAATGAAGTAGACAGAAAATCAAAACACAAAAGAAAGACTTTGGGTGTTGCATAACGACTCGGAAAGCAGCTCACCGCTCCGTCTCGAGGTGTCAGGGGTGTGCGCTGGGGTGACTACCAGATGCACCTGCCTCAAAACCTACACAGTTAGTACACAAGTGTAGTGTGAGTAAATAACAATATTTACCCAGTAAGTATCAAGTCTAACCTCGAAGAAGTAGTGAAGAGGGGTCGACACCGACACTTACTATTGTCACGACCTCAAATCCACTAGTCGTGATGGCACCTAACCCAACATGTTAGGTAAGCCAACTAATAACTATCAACTTCCAATAATATTAATAAGACTATTAAACAAAAGGAACTATCCGAATCTTATAAATTTCCCAAGGGCCGGTAGTATAAATCATGAGTTTCTAAGAATAGATTTTATAAAGTTGAAATTAACTAAATACATCATATGTTTGAAGAGTACATAAACAGAGTTTTTTAGATCTAAGGCTACCATGAACAAGAGACAGCTACAACCGTAACACAGGTACATCTTCAATTCCAGCTCCCGTCGATCACAGCAACGTTAGCAGTCAATATCTGCACGCAAGATGCAGAAGTGTAGTATGAGTACAACCAGCCCCATGTACTCAATAAGTTACAAACCTAACCTTAGGTTGAAAGTAATGACGAGCTAGAATAGAGGTTGGGTCCAACACCAATTGCCAACAGCAGTTCATAACAATGCACCGCAAATAATAAAAGAAGTAACTCGAAATTTAAAATGCTCAGCTTATTCATAATTTTTTGAAATAGTTCCTCTTTTCAAATATATCAGTGAAAACTAAAATCCCTTATCGAAATCGTCGAAAAATATGAGATAGTTTGAAAACTGTAATGTTTCCCAAAAACATTTCAACGGGTAAATGTATCATTTTCAGATAGCATGAGGAAAGTACATCTCTATGCCTACATGTCAAGATACAAGTAAAATCATGAATGTTACCAAATCTGGTAGTTGACGGGAATGCATCTCTATGCATGTATCTCAAGTACGCATGTCAAATGAAGTGCCTTTCAATAATGAACGCATGTACTCAAACTCTCAGAGTACTCAATCTCATTGTCTCGCATTCTCTCTTACTGTGCTCCATACTCAGCACACTCAATCACTCAGCACTGTACAATACTCGTTGCAGCATGCAACCCCATCCACATATATATAGCCATAAGGCTTGTTGCGGCGTGCAACCCGGTCCATCCATATATAGCTATAAGGCTCGTTGCGGCGTGCAACCCGATCCATATATATATATATATATATATATATATATATATATATATATATATATATATATATTATCAACTGTGCTCACTGGGGGTGTGTGCAGACTTCGGAGGGGCTCCTTCAGCCCAAGAGCTATATCAATGCGGTGTGCAGCCCGATCCCATAAAATATAATCAATATAACATGATGTAGCGTGCAGCTCGATCCCATAATATGACTCTCACTCAGGCCCTCGGCCTTACTCAGTCATCAAACTCCAGTCTCACAATGTCATGACACTAGCCCGACAATAATGATATGATGTATCAATAAATGACAACTGAGATTGAGATATTATATGAATGCATGAATATGACTGAGTACGAAATATCAATGAAATCAGTGAAATGACAGCAAGAAACGACCACTATGGGTCCCAACAGTATCGGCATAAAGCCTAAACATGATATCTAGTATGATTGACAGCTCAATTACTTTATTACATGGTGAAAATACAGATATCAACAAAATAGGACCACTATACAGTGCCATGGAAATAACAGAGTCCCAATTTACATTATGCACGCCCGTCACCTATCATGTGTGTCACCTCAATACCAATCACATAACGCGTATATCGGGGTTTCATACCCTCAGTACTAAGTTTAGAAGATTTAATTACCTTGAACAAGCCAATACCAATACCGAGCAAGCAAAGCGATGCTCCAAAGATGCCTCACGCAAGTAGCGACTTCCGAACGACTCAAAACTAGCCAAAAGCAACTCAAATACATCAAATAAAGCCCAAGGAAACAATTCCAAATGATAAAGATCGAATCCTTAATCAAAACCCAAACCTGACCAAAATCACACCCGAGCGCGCCTCGGAACCCGACAAAACTCACAAAATCCGATAACCCATTCAATTACATGTCCAACCATACTAGTTTCACTCAAATCCGGCTCCGAATCGACATTCAAATCTCAAAAAAAAAAATTATGAAACTATAGACAATTCCTACGTTTTCTCTTAAAAAATCAATAACCCAATGCCGAAAACGAATATTAATAGATGAAATATGATCACAAGTGAGTCAAGAATACATACCCCAAGTCGTGTGGAAAAATTCCTCTCTGAGATTGCCCAAACCGAGCTCCAAAATCCGAAATGAGAATAACCTCAAAACCCACGATTTTAACATCTGTCCAGGCCTCTTCGCATTCGCGAAAAAATTTCCGCTCCTGCGGCCTCGCATTTGCGAATAAATTCCCGCATCTGCGGATCCACATTCAACTACCAGCCTTCGCACCTGCGGAACTTCTTACGCTTTTGCCCAATCACAAGTGCGAGCCAAGGGTTCGCATCCCCGCTCCTTCCGCTTCTGCAATCGGCATCCACGCTCCTGCAGCCATCGCACCTGCGTCAGTGGTCCACAAGTGGGACCACAACAGATTAGACCTGCCCAACCTTAACAAAAATGATCTGAACGATCCAAACTTCATCCGAAACATACCCGAGCTTCTCGATACCCCGAGAAACTATAACAATAAGTCCCATAACATAATCCAGACCCACTCGAGGCCTCAAATAACACATAACAACATCAAGACGACGATTCACACCTAAAATCAAAATCTATGAACTTTGAACTTTCAATTTCTGAAACTCGCGCCGAAACATATCAAATCAACCCGGATTGAACCCATATCTTGCACACAAGTCCCGAATAACATAATGAAGCTATTATTATTCCCAAAACCAAAATCCCAATCTGATATTCTCAAAGTCAACTTCCGGTCAAACTTTTGAACTTTCCAAACCTTCAAATTTCCAATTTTTGCCTATTTGTGCCGAAACCTTCTAGGAACCTCCAAATGCAAATCCGAGCATACACCTGAATCTAAAATCACCATCCGAACCCATCAGAACCATCAAAACTCTATTTCGGGGTCAAATTCACAAAAAGTCAAACTCTGTCAACTCTTCCAATTTAAAGCTTTCTAGTTGAGAATCATTCTTCCAAATCAATCCCGATCAACCTGAAAACCAAAACAGACAATTAGCACAAGTCATAATTTATAAAATGATCCTACTCAAGACTTCAAATAGCCTAACGGGTTGGAAATGCTCAAAACATTCGGTCGGGTCGTCACAACTATGGGCTAACAATATGAAAATATGAATTCTAAATAAATATGGGTTACATAAATAATGGCAATAACTCATTAACAAGCAGGAGCAGATAATTCTTTCACAATTTAATAATTCCAAATAAATTACTTTCCTTGCAATTTGTAACCTTACAAGCTATAACATAATATAAGGTATGATTAGGCATCAAATATAATTAAGCACGATTATACCGAGGTAGTACGACCCGATCCAAAATAATGTGTACACTGCCGAGGGTTGAGCGACACGAATCATAGATGCATGTATCTACTGCCAAGGTGTTCGTCCCGTTTCACAAGAAGAGAGGATACTTTATAAGCATTTAACTTAATCGTTATCACAGGGCTAATACACAATATAAAAAAATTTCCATTAATAGTCAAGTAGTCCGCTCTAAATTCAAGAAAGTGAATGTCTCTTATGATTCCTTATCAGGTTCCAATATGATTATAATTAACAAGTAGGGCACAAACATTACAAGGTTTTCATGATTTGGGTCCTAAATTACCTGGATATAAGCATAATTAGTACCTACGCACGGACTCTCATCACCTCATGCGTATGTAGCACCCACAGTTAGATGCTTATGGGGTAAATTCCCTCTTACAAGATTAGAAAAGAGACTTACCTTGTCTCAAAGCTCACTTTCCGGTCCACAATAAGGCTTTAAATCCTCAACTCGGTGCCAAACAACTCGAAACTATCCAAATGTTATATAAAATAATCAATACATGTTCAAAAGCTCATATTCTAACTATTAGAGTGATTACCCAACCCCAATTAAAGAATTCCTAAAATTCACCCCTGGGCCCACATGCCCGGATTCCGGAAATTTTCGAAGAAATTTGTTACTCATAACCTCATGAACTCAAATATATAATTTCCACTCCATTCCATAATAATTTTTATTGTTAAATCACTTTTTTTTAATCGAAACTTAGGGTTTTTTCATCTAAACCCATGATTTCACAAATTTTACATGTTAAATCTACCCATAATCTATGTATTAAACTCAGTTTCCAAGGAAATTACTTACCTAAATTAGATAGGTGGGAAGCCTCCTCTTTGAAGCTCCAAAATCGCCCATGTGTGCGATAAATGAACTCAAAATAGCCTAAGTCCCTTTTTATAAGGACCACACTACCTTCAGTGATTTCGCACCTCCGGTTGCTAGGAAGCATCTGCGGCATTGCTTCTGCGGACGAAGGTTCGCTTCTGCAGAAGTGCCTAAGGCTGGCTGGTAGTTCTTTTTTGGATGAGATCCCACTTCTGCGGCAAACGTGTCACTCCTACGGCTCAGGCCGCTTTCGTGCTTTCCTCAATAGCACCTGCGCTTTTGTAGGTGTGAACAATCACCCGCATCTCTGATTCATGGGAAAACATTTCCAGGTCGCCTCTGCGGCCAAGATTAGCATACATACGAGCTCGCACCAGCGGCCAAAGCTCGCAGGTGCAGGCACACAGGAACTAGTACACCAGCAACCTTTTTTGAATCTTAACTTAATCCGTGCATTGTTCGAATGGCATCCGGGCCCTCGAGGCCCTTTCCATACATACGAACAAGTTTGTAATCATAAAACGAACTCGCTCGCACCCTCGGAACACGGAAAAAAACATTAAAACTAAGAATCGCAACCTAAAACCAATAGGATTAAATTATGAACTTTAAATTCTTCGAACTTACTCTGAATGCGCTGAAACATACTTAAACTACTCGGAATGACACCAAATTTTTCTTGCAAGTCTTAAATCACCGTACGGAAGTATTCTTGAACTCGGAATCCCAATTGGACCTCGATAACACCAAATCCTACTTCAAACCAAATTTAAAGAACTTTAAAACCTTCAAGGCTCCAACTATCAATATTAAGCGCCGAAACGCTTCTGGGTCATCCAAAACCCGATCCGAACATACGCCAAGTCTGAAATCATCATACGAACCTATTGAAACCGTCAATACACAATTTTGAGGTAGTTTACTCAAAATGTTAACAAAAGTCAAACTTAGCCTTTTCAACCCAAACAAGGAACCAAGTTTTCCGATTTCAACCCGAACCCTTCCAAATCCTCAACTAACCATCCCCGCAAGTCATCAAACAGTAAAAACACATACGAGGAGTCTTATTTAGGGGAACGAGGATCTAAAAGGAAAAACGACCGCTCGAGTCGTTACATTCTCCACCTCTTAAACAATTGTTCTTCCTCGAACGGATCTAGAATCATTCTTGAAGTGCGTAATAAGTGTGGATATCTGCTCCGCATGTCCTCATCGGCCTCCCAAATGGCCTCCTCGACTGGTTGGACCCTCCACTGAACCTTTACTGCAGAAATCTTCTTGGACCTCAACTGGCGAACCTGCCTATCAATAATGGCAACTGGCTTCTCCTCATAACACAGGCTCTCATCTAACTGAATCGTGGTAAGGTCTAACACATGTGAACTACCGGCATGATACCTTCAACTCCCGATAGGTTGGGAGGCAAGACAAGCTTAGAAGCAACCTCCCCAACTCGTCTCAACACCTCAAATAGACCTATAAACCTTGGGCTCAACTTGCCCTTCTTCCCGAACCTCATGTTTCCCTTCATTAGCGACATTTTCAAGAGGACTTTCTCGCCCACTATAAATAATAAATCACGCGCCTTCTGATCTGCATAACTCTTATGTCTGGACTGTGCGGTACGAAGTCGCTTCTAAATCAACTTTACCTTTTCTAAGGAATCCTTCACCAAATCAGTACCATATAACTTAGCCTCTTCGTGCTCGAACCATCTATGGGAGAACGACATTGCCAGTCATATAAAGATTCAAATGGAGCTATCTAGATGTTGTACTGATAACTGTTGTTATAAGCAAACTCAGCTAAAGGCAATAATCGATCCCACTGCCCTACAAAATCAATCACGCATGCTCTAAGCATATCCTCCAAGATCTAAACTGTCTGCTGTAACTTCCCGTCATTCTGTGGATGAAAGGCTGTGCTGAGATATACACGGGTCCCCAACTCACTCTGTACTTCTCCCTAGAAATGTGACGTAAACTGAGGGGATCTATCTAATATTATGGAAGTTGGCACACCATGCAACCACAATCTCCTGAATATAAATTTGGGCCAGCCTCTTGGAAGAATACGTGGTCACCACCGGAATGAATTGAGCTGACTTGGTCAACCTATCGACTATGACCTAAACTGCATCGAACTTCCACAACGTCCGCGGCAACCCAACTATGAGGTCCATATATGCGCTCCCATTTTCATTCAAGTATAGTTATCTGCTGAAGTAGGCCACTTGGCCTCTGATGGTCTTACTTAACCTGCTGGAAATTTAGACACCTCGCAACATACTCAACGATGTCTTTCTTCATCCACCGCCACCAATAATGCTACCTCAGGTCGCGATACATCCTTGTAGCACCTGGATGAATAGAATACCGAGAACTATGTACCTCGTCTAGTATCTTCTTCCTCAAGCCATCAACATCAGGAACACATAGGCGACCCTGGAGTCGCAAAACACTATCCCCGCTGATAGTAACCTCCTTGGCACCACCCTGTAGTACCAACACTCTGAGAACCAACAAGTGCAGGTCATCAAACTGGCGAGCCTTGATCTGCTTGAATAGTGAAGACTGGGCAACGACGCATGCAAAAACTTGGCTGGGCTTTGAAATATCCAACTTTACAAGTCTGTTAGCCAAGGACTGAATGCCAAAGCTAGTGGCCTCTCCTCTGGTGAAATGAATGCCAAACTACTCATACTCTCCGCCTTTCTGCTCAAGGCATCCACAACTACATTCACCTTGCTCGGATGATAAAGGATTGTAATATCATAGTCCTTTAGTAAATGAAGCCACCTATGATGCCTCAAATTGAGATTCCTCTATTTGAATAAATTCTGCAAGCTGCGATTATCGGTGTAAACCCCACAGGACACCCCATAAAGATAATGCCTCCAGATCTTAAGAGCGTGAACAATCCCGGCCAACTCCAAATTATGTACAAGGTAATTCTTCTCGTGGGGCTTCAACTGACATGAATCATATACAATAACTCACTCCTCCTACATCAATATATAACCCAAACTAATGCATTAAGCGTCGTAATATACTGTATACATCCCCGAATGGGAAGGCAACACTAACACCGGTTTTGAAGTCAATGCGGTCTTGAGCTTTTGAAGGATCTCCTCACAATCATCGGACCAACGGAATGGAGCACCCTTCTGGGTAAATCTAGTCAAAGGTGTTGTAATAGATGAGAATCCTTCCACAAATCAGCGATAATAACATGCTAATTCCAAGAAGCTCCGGATCTTAGTCGTTGTGGTAGGACGAGGCCAACTCTGAACTGCCTCGATCATATTGGGATCTACCTTAATACACTCACCTGATATAACATGCCCCGAGAATGCTATAGAATCTAGCCAAAAATCACACTTGGAGAACTTAGCATAAAGCTTCTGTCCCCTTAAGGTCTGAAACACCACTCTCAGATGTCGCTCGTGCTCTTCCATTCTACGCGAGTATTTCAAAATTTCATCAATGAAGAAAATGACAAATGAATCAATATACGGTCTGAACACCCTATTCATCAAATCCATAAACGTTGTTGGGGCGTTAGTCAGATCGAAGGACATCACTTGAAACTCATAATGGCCATATCTAGTCTAGAAAGCGGTCTTCAGAACATCTGTATATCCTATCTTCAACTGATAGTACCCCGATCTCAAGTCGATCTTAGAGAACACCATGGCACCCTACAACTGGTCAAACAAATCATGAATACGTGGCAACTGGTATTTATTCTTAATGGTAACTTTGTTCAACTGGCGATAATCAATGCACATCCGCATGGTCCCAACTTTCTTCTTCACAAATAACACTAGTGCACCCCAAGGCGATACACTCGGTCTGACAAACCCCTTTGTTAGCAACTCCTCAAGTTGTTCCTTCAACTTAATTAACACTTTTGGAGTCATGAGATACGGTGGAATAAAGATAGGCTGGGTACTTAGAGCCAAATCAATACAGAAGTTGATATCACGATCTGGTGGCATTCCGGGAAGATCAGAAGGAAACACATTAGAGAAATCCCGGACTACGGGCACTGAATCCATCACCGGAGCCTCTACAGTAGTATCCCGAACATAGGCTACATAAGCCAAACAGCCCTTCTCGACCATGTGTCGAGCCTTCAGAAAATAAATAACCAGACTAGATGCATGAACAGACGAACCCTTCCACTCCAGTTGAGGCAACTCTGGCATTGCCAAGGTAACTGTCTTGTCCATGGCAAAGCTACATGTTATAAAGGGTGGTCTACTAACCACCCTTCGTCGGAAAACTACACTATGCATATAGGTAAAATATTAGATTTTATAGGTATATAATATATATTGAATACTATTTCTCGTAGAATTTTTTTCACTTCTTTCAAGTTTGAAAACCCTTGAGTAAATTCATGGCTTCATCATTGGTCTTGACATGGCAATCAAGGATGGCGTGATATGGAGATAACTTTTTCAAGCCCAGGATGATCTCAAAGTTGGTCATATCAAGTAACAGAAGATCCTCTCTAGTCTCATAACCACTGAACGTAACAACACATGACCGACAGATCCAATCCACAATAATGGAATCGCCCACAATAGTGGACACATAAACGGGAGCACCCAGGAAATCACGGGAAACACCAAGGAAACAAGAAAACTTATATGAGACTTATGGATATGTTGAACCTGGATCAAATAGCACTGAAGCATCCCTATCACAGACAAAAATAATACCTGTGATCAGGGCATGTGAGGCCACTACATCTGGTCTGGCCGAAAAAGCATAGAATCTAGCTGGAGCGCCACCTGACTGGCCTCCACCTCTAGGACCGCCCCTACCCACTTGCCCTCCGCCTTTGGGCGGCCGGATGACTGGTGGGACTGCTAGTGTTGTAATCATATGTTGATGACCCTGCTGCACTGCCTTGCCATGAAGCTAGGGGAATAACCTCCTCACATGACTGAGATCCCCGCACTCGAAACAACCTTTCAGTACGGTGGACTGCTTACCTGAAATCTTACCCTGATGGCCTGAATACCCATTGAAAAACCCCTAAATAGCTGGTGGGCGGTAGGAACTTTGTGCCATGGAACTGAAATAAGGTCGTACTGGATCACCCCGAGGAGGCGGCGGTGCTGGATATGTGGGCCTGCTAGACTAAGCCCTCACGAACTGTCCCCTTCCCCAGTCGGGGCACTACTGAACTCTCCAGAATATCGAAATCGCTTATCCCTCGACGTCTCCTCATGGAACCACTGACGGACACCCTTGATGCTACGAGCTATCTCTACAACTAGCGCGTAAGAAGTCCCCATCTCCACCTCTTGAGCCATGGTGGCCTAGATACCTAAGTACTAACCGGCAACAAACCTCTGCACTCCCTCTGAATCGGTCGGAAGAATCATAGGTGCATGGAGACACAACTCATAAAATCTCGCCTCATAGTCAGTCACGGACCTCTGGCCGTGCTGATACTGCTCGAACTGAAACTGCAACTCTTCTCTCTAAGATGGTGGAATATATCTATCCAAGAAGAGGCGTGTGAACTGATCCCAAGTCATGGAAGGAGAACCTACTGGTTTGCCAAGAAGATGTGACTGCGACCATTTAGGGACCCTGCCCTCCATCTTAAAGGTGTTAAATTCCACCTCGTGGGACTCCAATATCATCATGTTGTGCAGTTTGTCCCTACACGATCAATAAAGTTCAGAGGGTCCTCATGTCGCTCACCTCCGAAAGAAGGGGGATGAAGCTGATCAGTTCCAACCCTACACCACTATATAGTAGCGAGGAGTGGTTGATCCTGGTTTACCCGATGAGGTCGGGATCGATTTCCATAGGGAGTTAATTTAGTTTAGAATCGGGTATCTTACTAATCTAGATGCGCGTGTTGTTTCTAGTTGCACTTCCAAACATTGTTGTGATTGATTCTATTCTAATTTTATAGTATTGAATGCTAAGAGTAATCTAAGTACAATATTTTTGTGAAAGTTTTCAAGGATTAAAAGGCACTATGGAAGTAACTTCCACCTAGGTGAGTATCTAATGGGTATCAAAAATTTAGGACAAGTTTGTTATGATTGGGGCCGTGATATAACCATCACACAAAATTTCTCACTCTATACCTCTTTGCAGTTTGAGTGACTTTGCCCGATTTGGCTTTCTCAAGCCCAAATGGGTGCTACTGCAATGCAAGTGAGATTGGGTCAAGTCGGGTATTACTTTCTCTAGGTTTAACCCTTTCATTGGGGCTAATAATATCTTGAATTCATAAAAATTTCTTGGTAGCCTAATTTTCCTAGACTTATTCTCTCTTTCTCAAGAAGAGCCTAAGTCACAAAGGCATGAATCAGTGTTTGCAATCACTAATTCTACAATTACAGCATGAATTAGGCTAAATATCACTAACCCATAAATAATTAAACCCTAAAAATCAAGACCCATTAAATACCCACACTAGGGTTGGGTCACAACCCTAGTTGTGGGATCTAGCTACTCATAATAATAGTAGAAATCTAAGATAAAGATGAAATATAAGCCATAATATTAAAGTAAGATGAAAATCTAAAGTTTGAAGGTAAATCTACTCTAAAATTTCCCAAAATGGGAACACCAGCGATTTCATGTACTCAGCTCAATAAAACTTAACCTAAAATTGTCAAAAAGGTCTATTTATACTAAGCTAAAATTTTCGGACGACAATGCCCTTGCGGAGGATTTGCGGCCGCGTAATAGTGAGCGCGGTCCGTATTTCTTCAATTCTAGGCTTGGTTTAGGCTTAGTTTCGCGGACCGCGTAATATTGACCGCATCCACATGAGCTTCCTTCGCGTCTGCGTACTTTGGACGCAGACTACGTTCTTCCTTTAAGCCTGAGTTGTAAAGTCTCTGAATCCTGATTCATGCCCATCAAGACTGAGCCCGAGATTTTGTGACCGCGCTTTTCCATCACGATCAACGTTGAGTCTTGCGCTTAAAAACAGCCTCTCTGAACCTCACTCTCGTGGGTCGCGTATTTGTGGCTGCCTCAGCGTTGGTCCTTATGCGACCGCGCTTTTCTACCGCTCTCAGTGCTCTGGTTCCAAGCCTTGGATTTGTGCAAGTTTGACTCCTTCGTGAGTTGATTATGGCTTGTTTGCCTCATTTTGAACAAACCCTGCAAACAAGCACATTAAGTTTGTTTCAGGAATACATTTACGTGTTTTTAACCCAAAATCTAAGTAAAAGAGAGCAAATAATAGGCTAAAATCCCTACTTATCAACTCCCCCATACTTAAGCTTTTGCTTGTCCTCAAGAAAATAAGGTAATTCCTACCTCCGCGAGAAAAAGAAAGGAAAATTTCATCAGTCCTAAGGTGACTTCATGAAGCATCAATTGGGACTAACAATCACCTCAATCTAAATGCATTATCAACAACATCATGTTACGACCTTTTGAGTTCTATAGTTCTAGCGTGACACAAGAGCATCAAGTGTTGACTCAATTCATCAAGGAGGTTCGCTCTCTCACATAGGTCATTGTGGACCCCAGACTCCTCCTCCTCCTCTACTATCCTTTAGCAGATCTCACTTTTTTAGAATGCAACACTCAAGTCAAAGACTGTGAAGAAGTCCGCTCATCACTCTCAAAAGAATGCCACAAGTCCGGCTCGAAGTACCATATGCTTGCCCCTTATGTAAATCACCACTAATGTAAGCTCACTCAACCTGAAATCATATAGGGCTTAAGCGGGATGTAATGAAGGCTTTTGGATCAAGGTAGGTCGTAACGAACTATGATGTGTTCATCTTTCCTTAAGCACTCCATTTTCTCATTTTGGCTCATACCTTTTTGACTCTTTGAGTCATATTCTTATTCCTTAGGGGAACTAGGGAGACACATTTGCACTCGTTCTTAATCATGACGATCATTTTCTCCTTTTCTCATCATTCCATTCCTTTCAACATTGTTCTCTTTGAATCCCTTCAACCTTTTCTTTCTTTTTGACATATTTCTTTTTAGCTTTTCATCCTTATCTTTGCCTTTCTTTTTCATCAGTTCATTTTGTTCTTCGAACCTTTCATCAATTGAAGTTCCTCGTCTCTCCCCAAAACTTATGATTATTCCTATTGTTCAACATGAATGCTAAGGAAAGATTGGGTGTCAAGAGAGGGTCATTGTAAAATGGATAAATGCTTGTAATGTGGCTATTGAATGAAAAAGGCTTAGGCTCAAAGGGGTTTGTTGTTTTAGACGTCAATACCACACAATATTATAAGTTAATTGTGAAGTACCCAATTTTCGAGTGCTGTCTAATAAGAAGAACGTGGTTATTCTTGGTGTACTACTTACTACTATTTGCGGAATTATTAACGCAGTAAATTAAAGACACAAATATTTTACATGGAAAACACCTGGCTCAAAAGGTGAAAAAACCACGACCTACTCCTCAGTAGGATATTCTTAAACACTTCACTAAAAACTCTGAGCCAAACGGACTTACAAAATAAACTCTTTTGTAATCCTAGGACTAACTCTAATCCTCTTTGTATCAACTAGCCTCTAGCTAATTTCTACAGACTTCAAGCTAACTCTAAGTTGAACAATGTGTACCTATTACAGTTGCTTCTATTAAAGTTGAAAAGATACAATGTTAAAACTCCTACTACAACCAACTAGACTCACTGATAAACAGATGGAAGTGTTTCTTCTAGTTGAACTATAGCCTTTGCACAATACTTTTGCTTGCAAATATCTGGGAATTTTGCTTTCAGAACTTGATTCAATTTATTCTTTATGCGTCTCAAATTTTAGCAATAATACTTTGAGTATTTAGAGAGTCAGTTGTTGAGATTATCTTCCAATTCCTGTTCAAGTCTACCTAGGTGAACGAGTTCAAGTATAACTCAACTTCCTTCTTTTATTTCTGTCCTAGCTGAATTCTACTTCTGCCATCTTCATCAGTTTGCAATCTTTTCGTATTAGGAGAGATCCTCTTAATTCTCTGATACTCAGCAATCAGTGATATCTCCTATGCTTGTACGATTCTTATGCCAACTGCTCAGTTCAGGTGTGTATACTTTAATGGACCTGGTTCAACTTGTCAACATTTGTCAATCTTCAAAACACATTCAACGACATGGGCCAACAAATTTCCCCTTTTGGATGATGACAAACTTTGTGCTTTTATCATGTATACACTTCAAACACTGTGTATATATATTTAAGCATTAATCATTGAGAAACAGGTTCATTAGGTTATAAATATCACTTTAAAAGTTTGACACATACATCACATTTCCCCCTTTTGGCATCATCGAAAAGTTGCAAAATGATATTTACAAGTTTTTAATTCTTACTCATGGACAATTTAGGAAACTGCAAGTGCAAACATGATTAATCAACCCAAGAAACTAATAATGTAAGCTAAATAAGAAATTGAGACATTTTTCAAAACACAAGCTTTCAGTGATTAACAGTATGATCAGCACCAAAACAGATTAAAATCAAAACAGCCAAACCATGAGAAAAATAGAATAAAAACAGAAACAAAAACTAGACACTGTCCCGAACTGGGCACTTGATTGGTTTGAAGGGGGTAGCACTGGACATTCCTAAGGCTGGGAGGGTGCAGATGAGGCTGGGTTCTTGGTTTGTAGAAGGGACAGCATTTGGTGTAAAACACCTTCATTTTTCTCCTTCTCCTTTGCTAACTCAGCTTTGAGACCATCACGCTCAACTTCCACCTCATTTAAGCGAGACTTCAACTGAAGGATCTCCATATCCTTTAACTCGCTTTCCTGCACCAGAGTACGGACCTTGCTGTTGACCGGTTGCTTCCGAGATGAACCAGGTTCATCTGCCGGGGCATTGACAGTATAATCACAAGACATCAGAGTGTCCTTCCCAAAGAAATCCTTAGAAGTAGCCATCTTAGCCTTCTTTGTAGGAACTCCAAAATGATCAAGAACTGCACTCAGAATAAAGCCATAAGGGATCGCATGAGCTTTGGTGCCATTCACCACTCTGTCCAAGAGTTGGATGATAAAAGCTGGCCAATTGATCTGCTTGCCTCTGGGCAGCAGGAATTTGATCACAAATTCAAAGAACAGCTTGTGCTTAGGATTCATCTCACTCTTGTACACAGCCCTGGGTTCAAGCTCTTTCTCATTGTCGCATAAGAATCTGGTGATATTGAGAGCTGAGGTCATTCCATCTAAACAAGGCCATCTCTACCTCGTGGAGTCGTCATAACCCTCAACTGGAATGCCTAGAATGACTCCCAGTTCTTGAGCATCAAAGGAGACTTCAACTCCCTTGACCAATGAGGTGACCCTGCCTCCAATGACTGTGGCATTACCCATGAACTCCACAACTTCATTTCTGACCAGCCTGCCTTCCATGCGAAGGAACATGTCCTTCCAGCCCTGCGCTGTTAGAAAATCTAGTAAATACCTCATTCCAGGCTCCTCCGAATCCTTCAAGATCGTTCTCTTGCCAAACATGGCAACTCTTTCAGTAGACACATCTCCAACCTTCTTCTCTTCCTCTCCACTCCATTCTGGATCATCATCTCTCTCAACAATCTGTACTTTCTTCACCTTCTCTATCTTAGACCTTGTCGTCGAAGTAGTACTCCCAGTGGTGATGGACACAGTAGCTGACTTCTTTGAAGAAGTCTTAGCCTTTTTGGGCTTGGGTGTCTTGATAACCACTGGAGCAGCCTCCTCTTCTTGTTGGACCAGGTCCAACAACTCTTCATCATCAACAATAGCTTCAACAGGCTCCCCTAATTTTTCTTTCCCCTTCTCTGCCTTCTTTCTTTTGCTCTCTTGCAGAGCTTTTTCCAACTTCTCCTCCTCTTCTCGTATGGTATTTTTCGTAGCACGTACCCTAGGAAGAGGTACACCAACAGAATCAACAGTCTTCCTTTTCTTTGAAGGAACTGAGGCTTTAGACTTTTTGACTTTGAAGTCCTTCTCTTCCTAGGGTTGTATGAGTCCCCCAGCTTCTTTAGTCTTTCAGACAAAGTTTCTTCCCCAGAAGAAACATGTTCATCTATTTCCTTCATTAACTTCTCCAACCCAGCAGCATCTTCCTCAACTTCAGTAGTTCCCCCTAAAACCATGACATCTTCTTCTAGATTTTTAAGAATGGGGCCACAAATTGCAAGTGTGGTACCATCCTCCCCGGATCCCCTCACATCTACTTCTCCCTCGTTCTCAAGATTTTTCTCTTTCCCAAATTTTCTTTGCCTTCTTGGCACTCCACATCCACCACAGACCCCACCAACACAAATTCATTTTCAGCAGAATTTAAACCAGAGGTAACTTCAGTATTACCTTTCTCAACACTGGATGAACCAGGTGCTTCGTCTTCATTGGCTGATTTGAATGAATCATTGGATGATTCTGGTTTGGAGCCTTCCTCAGCATGTAAAAATTCTTCCAAGAATTTTTCTCTTGAACCAGAAGCCATAGATTTGCGGCAAGAACCTTAACACGACGGGTTTTGGGGGGTTGGGGTAGGGTTTGGTGTGGGTTCATGGATTGTAGAGTGTTCTGGGGTTGATGATTTTTCAGGAGACTCGGAACTATAAACTGAGGGAGAGTTTGAGTCAGATTCATAGTTTTCCCCATCATAGTCTTTGTTTGGGGATGAGTCAGAAGAAGCTGTTGGAGGAGACGACATGATTTTGATTTTGTTAGAGAGAGAAGAAAATAAAAGACGGTAGGGATATTGAGTTGAGTAAGTTGAACAAGGTTCCACTATTGCTTTATGCACAATGGGTAATGATGGCCTATTTATAACTTGTGGCTGGGGAGATTAGAACAGAAGTGTATTAACCCAAGTACGATACTAATCGATTAAGGACTGTCAGCGATTGGAATTGATTAGACAGTTACTTTCCCTCTAAAACTAGGCTTCATTAATTGAGACAGGATTTCTTGGAACGGGTTCATCATTTGGGCAAGTACGAAATATGAATTTGAATAATAAATGGATAGAGTCCTGCTCATGTATGACTGTACTTGAATTAATACATGTATGGAGATGAGAACGTACCTTGTTAGTCATGTAAACCAGCATGGATGAACCAGGTTCATCCTGTTAAAAATCTTTATTTTGCCTCAATTCACAAAGATAGAGAAACATCATTAGTAACTAGGGAATCATATTAATACATGGCAGAAGAGTATGGAAATAAAGACATAGTACTGAGCAATGATTAATCTGATTAAGTAGTTAATTAAAATTTTCTAGCCACAAAAAACTTCCTTTTTTTCAATTTTTGTTTTTCAATTAGGTGATCTTAATCATCCCTAATTCAAGCATGTTTCTCTCATAATGCTCCCTACTCAATTCTTTGGTAAATATATCAGCAATTTGACGATCAATAGCACAAAATTCGATTGAGATCATTCCCTTTCCATAGTTATCCCTCAGGAAATGGTGCCTAACATCTATGTGCTTAATTCTCCTGTGATGAACCGGGTTCTTAGTCATACTAATTGCACTAGTGTTATCACAGTAAATAGGAATGCATCCCACATCTATACCAAAGTCCATGAGTTGTTGCGTGATCCATAGCAACTCGGCACAACAAGAGGCTCCAGCCACATATTCAGCCTCAGCAGTAGGCAAGGCTACTGAATTTTGTTTCTTGGTGGCCCAAGAGACAAGGCAGGAGCCCAAAAAGTGAGCCATGCCTGAAGTACTTTTCCTGTCAACCAGGAAACCTGCATAATCATCATCAGCATATCCTACAAGGTAAAAATTACTACCTTTAGGGTACCAAAGGAACAGATCAATGGTGCCCTTCAGATATCTTAAAATTATTTTTAATACAGTGAGGTGGGACTCCTTTGGATTGTCTTGAAACCTAGCACATAGTCCCACACTGAACACAATATCATGTCTACTTGCAGTAAGATAAAGTAGAGATCCAATCATCCCTCTGTATGTCTTCTGATCAACGGATGAACCAGGTTCATCCATATCAAATTTTGTAGTTGTGGCTATTGGTGTATCTATCTCCTTTGAATCCTCCATTTTGAATTTCTTGAGGAGTTCTTTCACATACTTCTGTTGATGTATCATTGTGCCATGTGGAGTTTGTTTGATTTGCAAACCTAAGAAGAAGGTTAGCTCACCCATCATACTCATTTCAAACTCACTCCCCATTAATGTAGAAATTCCTTGCTAAGCTTTTCAGTAGTTGCCCCAAATATGATATCATCAACATATATTTTCACAATCAGAAGATCTTTTCCCTTTTCCTTTAGGAACAAAGTACTGTATATCTTGCCTCGTTGGTACCCATGTTCCAGCAGGATTTTGACAATCTCACGTACCAAGCTCTGGGCGCTTGCATGAGACCATAGAGAGCCTTGTTAAGTTTATATACATGATCAGGTGACCCTTTGCTTTCAAAACCAGGAGGTTGTTTTACAAATACATCTTCCTTCAAATAGCTATTAAGAAAGGCACTCTTTACATCCATCTGATGAAGAGTGAATTCCATGTGTGCAGCAAATGCTATAAGAAGTCTGATTTCCTCCAATCTTGCCACAGGAGCAAAGGTCTCATCATAGTCAATTCCCTCTTCTTGGCTGTATCCTTGAACAACCAGTCTAGCCTTATTTCTTGTAACAGTTCCATCCTCATCGAGCTTGTTCTTGAAGACCCACTTGGTGCCAATTACTGATCTGTCTAGTGGCCTGGGTACCAAGTGCCATACTTGACTCTCTCAAATTGATTCAGCTCTTCTTGCATGGTTTTTACCCAATCAGCATCTTGTGTGGCTTCAGCAATGTTCTTTGGTTCAATCAAGGATAGAAATGCATCAAACGCACACAGATTTTTCAAGGGGGATCTAGTTTTGATTCCGGATCTCGAGTCTGTTATGATGTTCTCAAGAGGGTGAGAACTCTGATATCTGTGTGGTTTGAGTACAAGTTGTTCACTTTTGTATTGTTCCATGTTGTCTTGTAGTTGTGGAACAGGATCAGGGCCAGTATTTTCATGTAGAATTCCCCCTCTCGAGTTGCGTGGGGTTGTTGAACCTGGTCCATCACATGTTCCATCTGCCATAGGTGCTTCAATGTGGTCATTGCTCCTCACCAGTCCAAGCTCCTCATCTTGTGGTTCCTGTCTCTCAGATAAAGTGTTAGTTTCATCAAAGACAACATGTACACTTTCTTACACACATAGTTCTTTTATTGTATATTTTATAAGCTTTGCAATGTGTTGAATATCCCAAGAACACCCCCTCATCACTTCTGGGATCAAATTTTCTAGAGAATCTTTGCCATTATTATGCACATAACACTTGCATCCAAAATCTCTAAGATGGGATATGTTGGGATTTCCCCCTTTAAGTAATTCATAGGGAATTTCTTCTACCAGAGGTCTGGCCATGCATCTATTAATAATGTAGCATGCAGTGTTAATTGCTTCTTCCCAGAAGCTGTGAGGTAGTTTGCTTGATAGAAGCATGGTTCTTGCCATGTCTTCAAGAGTTCTGTTTTTCCTTTCAACAACCCCATTTTGCTGTGGGGTTCTAGGAGCAGAAAAATTGTGATTGACACCATGTTCCCTACAGAACTCAGCAAACTTGGTATTCTCAAACTCAGTACCACGGTCAGATCTTATCGATCCCAATTGATTTTGAGCTTTCTTAACAAATGAGGTGAACATATAAAATGCTTCATCCTTAGATAGAAGGAATAAGGTCCAAGTGAACCTTGAAAAATCATCAACTAGCACCATCACATATCTCTTACCACCTCTACTTAAAGTTCTCATAGGACCGCATAGATCCATATGAACCAGTTCCAACGTCCTGGTGGTACTGACCATTTTCTTACTTTTGAAAGAGGACCTTACCTGCTTCCCCTTGGCACATGCCTCACAAACTTTGTCTTCCTTGAACTTAATGTTAGGAAGTCCTACCACTAAGTCCTTAGAGACTAGTTTGTTAAGCTGAGTTAGACTTGCATGACCAAGTCGTTTGTGCCACAGGAGGGGATCACTGTCCAACACACTTAGACAAGTGAGTTTATTTTCAGACAGTGTGGACAAATCTATGACATAGATGTTATTCATTCTTTTTCCCTGCAAAACAATCTTGTCAGTAAGCAGGTTAATCACAAAACATTTTGTGGAAGTAAAAGCAACCAGGTTACCTCTGTCACACAGTTGTGATACACTGATCAGGCTATATTTCAAGCCATCTATTAGATACACATGTTCAATAGATCGTGTATCATCCTTACCTACCTTACCAACCCCAATGATTTCACCTTTCTTTCCGTTTTCAAAGGAGACATTTCCTCCTTTGAGACTTTCAAGTGAAAGGAACTGTTCCATGTTCCCAATCATATGCTTTGAGAAACCACTATCTAAGTACCAAATCTGACTGCCTCCTCTCACTTGAACCTACAAAAGGAATCAAAGGTTAGTCTTAAGAACCCAAACTAGTTTGGGTCCTTTTCTATGAGAGAATGGATGAATCAAATTTTTCCTGGCCCAATTTGGCAGCCAGTTTTTCCCTTTTACAAACCTCTCATTTTTTCGACTGGCCTGCTCTTTTGCAGTACACTCATATTTGTAGTGTCCAGTCTTACCACAATGTGTGCAGATTTTATTCTCAGGAAGAGTAAGATACTTGTTTTTGGGATCCCACTTGGGAAATTGACTTCCAAAGCCAATCCCTCTCTTGTTGCTACTATGATTCTCCTTGAAGCTATATCAGGGCGTCGGAGGATTTATTCCATTTACAGGTTTGATCTAATTCATGTTTGACTTTGCCAAGATCTTCTTTAAGAGATCTTATCTGCTCATCCTTGGCATACATTTTATCTTTCAGTTTACCTAAGTCTTCTTCTAACACAACATGAGAGTGATCAACTACCTTTTTACTGGATCCTAGTCTTAACTTTAAGTTTTCAGATTTTAGCTCTAGAATCTCAGTTTCGAGTGGATGAACCTNAACAATGTTTTTCTTTTCAGATTCACTGACCCTTATTTCCAGGTCCATGAATTTTTCTTTTAGCATTTCACACTCTTTAGATAGTTGATCCTTCTCTTTGGTTGTTTCCTCAGAATCATCTATGGAGTCAAGTAGCAACTCAGAGAGTTTCTCCTTAGATAAAAACTTTATTTTAGTTTTAAGTTTTGAGATACTTACCACTGGTTCTTCATAAGTCTCCTCATCAAATTTTCCAATTTCCATAAGAGCCCGATCTTCAGTCTCCCCATCTTCTGATTCTTCATCTGAACTTTCCCCCCAAGCAGCAACCATAGCCTTTTTGTGTTTGTCTTGGGTTGAACTTGTTCCTTTCTCCCGTTCCTTCTCTCATATCTTTCCTTTCTCCATTCTGCTTCCCACTGACGGCAGTTTTTGATGAGATGATCATTCTTTCCACACTTGTAGCATCCCTCATTAGCTGACATTTCTGGTGCCTTTGCCTTGTTGAAGTTTCCTCCCCTAGAGATTCCATTCTTCCTCATGAGAAAGTTTCTGAATTCTTTTGATATCATGTCCATCTCATCCTCCTCCATATCAACTCCCACAGTGATCCTTAGTGCTAGACTTCTCTCCTTCTTTGGGGCGTCTATCTTCATGGTTTGTCTTCTGAGTTCATAAGCAGTGAGGTTTCCAATCAACTCATCCAGTCTAAGGGTTGCCATATTTTTGGATTCCTGGATAGTAGTGATCTTGCTTTCCCACGAGATGGGAAGAACCCTTGTCAAGATCTTCTCTACCTTGTCTTCTTCAAGTATGATTCTTCCAAGAGACTTGAGTTCATTTGTCAAGGTTGTGAACCTTGTGTACATTTCCTGAATTTTCTCTCTTTCTTTCACAGTGAAGTTTTCATACTGAGAGTACAGTAGTGTACCTCTAGACCTCTTCACTTGAGCTGTTCCTTCATGGGATACTTGTAGAGTATCCCAGATTCCCTGGTAGTGGTGCAACTTTGGATTATACTGTATTCATCTGGCCCTAATCCACACAATATTCACTTCTTTGCTTTGGCATTTTTCTCCCATTTCTTCAGATCTTCAGCCGTGCAGTCAGCCATAGTCGTAGGTACATCTACACTTTCAGCAGTTTTCTTCATTGTTGCAAGTGGTCCATCAGTGACTATGTCCCAAAGTTCATAGTCCTCTCCAATAAGGTAGTCCTTCATCCTATTCTTCCACCAAGAATAGTACTGGCCATTGAAGAGTGGTGGCCTTGCAGTTGATTGACCTTCCCAGTTTGCAGGTGGTGCACTCATCTTGATCTTTTCCAAGGTGTTAGCCTTGTCAAAGATAACCTGCTTTGATACCAATTATTGTTTTAGACGTCAATACCACATAATATTATAAGTTAATTGTGCAGTACCCAATTTTCAAGTGCTGTCTAATAAGAAGAACCTGGTTCTTCTTTGTGTAATACTTACTACTATTTGCGGAATATGACAGCAGTAAATTAAAGACACTGATATTTTACGTGGAAAACACCTGGCTTAAAAGGTGAAAAAAGCACGACCTACTCCTCAGTAGGATTTTCTCAAACACTTCACTAAAAACTCTGATCCAAATAGACTTAAAAAATAAACTCTTTTGTAATCCTAGGACTAACTCTAATCCTCTTTGTATCAACTAGCCTCTAGCTAATTTCTACAAACTTCAAGCTAACTCTAAGTTGAACAATGTGTACCTATTCCAATTGCTTCTATTAAAGCTGAAAAGATACAATGTTAAAACTCCTACTACAACCAACTAGACTCACTGATAAACAGATGGAACTATTTCTTCTAGTTGAACTGTAGCCTTTGCACAATACTTTTGCTTGCAAATATCTGGGAATTTTGCTTTCAGAACTTGATTCAATTTATTCTTTGTGCGTCTCGAATTTCAGCAGTAATACTTTGAATATTTATAGAGTTAGTTGTTGAGCTTGTCTTCCAATTCCAGTTCAACTCTACCTGGGTGAACGAGTTCAAGTATAACTCAACTTCCTTCCTTTATTTCTGTCCTAGCTGAATTCGACTTGTGTCATCTTCATCAGTTTGCAATCTTTTCGTATTAGGAGAGATCCTCTTAATTCTTTGATACTCAGCAATCACTGATATCTCCTATGCTTGTACGATTCTTATGCCAAATTCTCCGTTCAGGTGTGTATGCTTTAATGGACCTGGTTCAACTTGTCAACATTTGTCAATCTTCAAAACCCATTCGGTGACATAGGGCAACAGGGTTGACTAGGGAAATCATATTGGTATGCTATGGAAGCTTTCAAAGTACAAATGGGACCAAGGAGATCCTACAATTACTTTCCAAGTTGAGCTACACTTAGGATTTTGCCTAGACAAACATTCAGAGCAAATTCTAGACTTATTGGCACGGGACTTGGACTTGCAATTCAATACCTCATCTCTCAAGCAACCGGATTGTTAAAGAGAACACACTCGAGGGCCCACAACAACACTAGCTAAGATTGAAGATCACAGATGGCTCACAAAAACCACGTGTTGATAGTTTTAGTCAACTCAAGAGTCTAAAGGTCATAACTAGAACTATTCTTGTCAACCAACTTGTCTCTAACCACGAGGTCGAAGGTAAATGTGTTAGTACCAAGTGAAGCCTACTTGAGACACTTTTATTCATTACTAATATATATCAAAACAAAAAGAAAAACAGACTCAATCCCTTAAGAAGGTTGTCACGCCATCCATCGTTGGGAAGAGCCACCTGGTTCACACAACATCCACCTTTGGAAAGAACCGTGGCATTAAGAAAACCAAAGTCTTATTGATCACACCAAAATGTAAAAAGAAGCTACAAACTCAAAAAGAAGCTACTAAAGGAAATAAGAAGCTAAGATATTAAGGAAAATTACAAAAGAAGTTATAAAGTAAACTACAAAAAGTAAATGAATATATACAATAAGGGAGTGAAATGAATATATACAAAATGGGGATGAATACATACATGGAATGGTAAAGTTATATACATACCAAAAGTGAAAAATAACAAAAAGTAGTATCATAATAATTACATGCCAGTCAGCAAATCAAAATAAGACCACCCTCCCAAATAAAAGTTAGCATTGTCATCAATGCTAAAAGGAAAAATAAGATCAGGGAAGGGATAGAGAGTAAAGAAAACTCCCTATGTGGTCTCTGTCTACATGGGGTCAAGCACATTAGCTGGGTCCTCGGGCTGTGCAGGCTCATCAGCTCCATCAGGATCCTCTAACAGTATCTCTAAGTCTTCATACTGGGGCACCACAAATCCTCTGACTGGTTCTTTGTCAGCCCCCTGCTCTGATTCCTGTGTTGTCTGTTCTACAGGGGCAGATAATGGGGCAGAGGCAGATGGCCCGGCTGGAAGAGGTGGCATAGAAGCAGAAGAACCTTCAGGTGTGGAAGGCTCAGACCCAGTGGTCACTACCCTTGGCTCTTCATACTGGACAGTAGAGGTAGTGGCTTTTCCTTTTGACTTGGGGTTGTCTGCTCCCTGAAGGATGTACCAAGAGAAGGGCCTTTTCGGCTTCATCTTTTTGTCAAAATCCCTCCCTTCTACCTCTTGGTCCTCTAAATAAGTGGTGAGGAAGTTGGGATAGGGATATGACCTTTCTTCCTTCCTGATAGCTTTGGTGATGATTATGTCCATGAGATTTCCCATATTTATCGGGTACCCTGCCATGATAGAAGCCACAATGATTGCCCGGAAGACTAGGATATCATTTTCATGATGGGATGGGTCTAGCCTACTGCAAACCAAGGTGCACCACTCTTTTGCTTCAAAGCTCAGAGTGTTTCTAGCAATTTGGACCCCAGGTGTAAGCCAAGATTGTGTTGTCCCTGGGATGGCTATCACCTCTGCAAAGCATGGACGGGCTGCCTCATCTACTGCCACCTTCTCCAAGTATAGGGATTATTCCACCTAATTGAACCCAGCATATGTGTTCAGTGTCTTGCCATCAAACCATATCTTATTGTTCCATACCTTAGTCACATAGGTGCCCTTTTTGATGTGGGAAACATTAGCGTAGAATCCTTTGACTAGGTACGCATTTGCCTCCGGCAGCTTGATAGTGAAGAATTTCCACCCCAATCTTTCATCAAATTGCTTCTTCACATTGGGATTGTGGGGTACAAGATCTTTTTCTATCAATTGCCTCTCGAGGGTGAGCGGCCTTTGTGGAAACCATTCCTGGAACTTGTTGTAGGCTTTCTCACTGACAAGCCTATCTTTCCATACTGCGGGCTTTCTTGATCTAACCAAACCGCCCACTTGGGTATCACCTCCTCTCCCATAATCCAGTACATCTTCTTCATCAAGATTTATAGAGCAGCTGATGTTGAGGTCGGAGTTGCAGCAAGAGGAGCAGATGGTGCTGAAATCTCACTAGATCCTTCTGATCCATCAGACGACTCAGACAAGGGTGTAGATTCATTGATGAGGAGGTAGGGTTGTGATTGGGACTCTTGTTGAGGTTGTGCAGCTTCCCCTTCAGAAATCTCCCAGGATGGGAGGTACTCACTAGTATCAGATGAGTCAGGGGTGGGTGGTCTAAGGGTTTGCTTCTTGCCATTGACCCTTCAAGGTGCTAAGGGTGAAGTCTATTTCTCTCTGCCCCGGCCTCAGGAGGATTCTCCCTTCCCTTGTGATTTTTCAGAACCACCACGAGATCGCACCATTATCTGCATACACAGTTAGTGAAAGAGCATTAGCATTGTGGTTCAATGTATCATGAAAGAAATGCAGTTGAAATTCAACAATGCTTGCCGATATAGTGTACCGCGGATAGCGGAAAAATGGGTGCGGCCGAAGAAGGGCCATTGTGGACCGCATAAAAAGGAGCGCGGCCATGAAAGAGTTGGAATCAGACTACCAAATCGTCGAAGATGGACTTTCACGGACTGCGAAATAATGGGCGTGTCTACGAATGAAAAAATACGGACCACGTAAAAGTGAACGCGACCGCGGAACCAATTGGTAAAACTCTCTAAATCTCATGAACATGGACCATGAAATTAGGGACGCGGCTGCATAAAGTCAACCACGGATCATCCAAAAATCACCACGTCCACGAACTTAAAAGCAGTGCTAGAATGTGTTGAAAATGCGGGGTTCGAAAATTATCAAAGTCCTAAGGACTTTCTATTTATATCAAATCGATGGGTCCCCACCGACTTACCTGATCGCGGTCCGCGGAATTCCACCGCGGTCCGTGCTTTTTACCTTTTGAAGAGCATTTGCAGAAAAAAGTTCACTGACAACGAAAAAATGAGTGCGGCCGCGGCCGCGAAAGATCAACGCGGACCGCAAAATTACGAACGCGGACGAAAATACAACTTCAGAGAGTTGATATTCTAGGCTTTTCAAGTCTGCCTCTGCTGAGAATTTGTGCCCCCGCGAAATGCTGTCGTGGACCATAAAATTTTGAGTGCGGTCCGCGTGATGCCCCACACTTAGGAAAATTTTTCCGGCCAAAGTCCTGTAGTGCACAAACAATTCCTACATAAACTTCACAACCAGTTAGTTCAAACAAAGCCTAATCTAAGAAGAAAATCAAAAAAGAAAGAAAAACACATGGGCTGCCTCCCAAGAAGCGCCTGATTTAACGTCGCGGCACGACGCATGTTACCATAATCATTGGAAATTGATCAAGGCCACAACATGGCTGTCATCAAAATTGTCAAGATAGTGCTTCACTTTGTGCCCATTAACTCAAAAGATTTCACCATTTTTGTTTTTCAAATCAGGGCACCAGACGGAGTTACATGCACACTTCAAAAGGGCCCCTCCATTTTGACTTGAGCTTTCCTGGAAACAGTCGTAACCGGGAGTTGAAAAGAAGAACCAAGTCACGCTCCTTGAACTCTTTGTTCCGGTAATATTTGTCATGTTAGTGCTTCACCTTGTCCTTATACAAGGACGAGCTGGAATAGGCATGAAACCGAAATTCATCAAGTTCATTGAGTTGCTCTACCCGGAGTTTGGCTGCCACATCCCATTCAAGATTTAACCTCTTCAGCGCCCACATGGATTTATGCTCTAATTCAACCGACAGATGGCATGCTTTCCCAAATACCAACCGGTACGAAGATAAACTGATTGGAGTCTTGTACACAGTTCTATAAGCCCACAAAGCATCGTCAAGTTTCCTTGACCAATCCGTTCGATTTGCATTGACAGGTTTTGATAATATGCTTTTTATCTCCCTGTTGGATACCTCAACTTGTCCGCTAGCATGGGGGTGATAAGGGTTTCACACCTTATGGTTGACACCATACTTTGAACATAAAGTGTCGACGGCCTTTTTGTAGAAATGATAAGCCCCATCATTGATGATCGCCCTAGGAGTGCCAAACTTTTTGAAGATGTTTTTCTTCAAGAACACCACCACACTCCGTGCCTCGTTGTTGGGTAAAGCCACGACTTCAACCCACTTGGAAACATAATCAATAGCAACCAGAATGTTAGTGTTACCACAAGAACTCACAAATGGCTCCATGAAGTCTATACCCCATACATCAAAAATATCGATCTCAAGAATAGTGGTGAGAGGCATTTCATCTTTCTTGGAAATTCCACTAGCTCTTTGGCATTCACCACACCTTTTAACAAGATCACTTGCATCTTTATACAGGGTCGGCCAATAAAATCCACATCTAAGAACCTTTGAAGAAGTTCTCGCCCCACCATGATGACCACCGTAGGGCGAGGAATGATAAGCATCAAGATTACTCATTTGCTCCTCCTTCGGGACACATCTACGGATCACACCGTTATTGAAAATCTTGAACAAGTAGGGCTCGTCACAATAATAATCCAAGTTGTCCCGTTTGAGTTTCTTCGTTTGGTTAGAAGAGAGCTCACTAGGGATAATGCCGGTCACACAAAAATTAGCAACATCTACAAACCAAGGCATACCATTCAAAGACACGGAGAGGATTTGTTCATCCGGGAATGAATCATTAATTTTGAGGCCATCGTGGAGCCTCCCCTCCTCTTCTAAGCGGGACAAATGGTCCGCCACTTGATTTTCACTTCCTTTTCTATCAATGATTTCTAGGTCAAACTCTTGAAGAAAAAGAACCCATCTCATAAACCTAGCTTTCGAGTCCTTTTTGGTCATCAAGTAACGTAGTGCCGCATGATCGGTGTGAACAACTCACTTTGGCACCCATGAGATATGTCCTGAACTTTTCCATGGAGAACACAATGGCTAGCAACTCTTTCTCTGTCACCGTATAATTGACTTTGGTGTCATTCATCATTTTTCTTGCATAATAAACCAGACGAAATATCTTATTTATCCTTTGCCCCAAAACCGCTCCTACCGCAACGTCACTAGCATCGCACATGAGCTCAAATTCTAAGCTCCAATTGGATGCGGTGATGATGGGAGTGGTTGTCAATTTATACTTGATAAGTTCAAAACCTTTCATGCACTCTCATTGAATACAAACTTTGCATCCATTTCTAGCAACTTGTACAAGGGGTTCACCATTTTTGATAAATCTTTGATGAACCTTCGGTAGAACCCCGCGTGCCCAAGAAAACTCCTAACTCCCTTGACGGAAGTAGGAGGAGGGAACTTTGAAATCACTTCAATCTTTGCCTTGTCCACTTCAATTTTGTTCTTTGAGATCTTATGGCTGAGGACAATGCCCTCCTCGACCATAAAGTGGCATTTTTCCTACTTAAGCGCAAGATTGGTCTCTTCACATCGGGCCAACACTTTTGTCAAGATTTTCCGAGCAGTATTCAAATGAGTCACCCACAACACTAAAATCATCCATGAAATCCTTCACCATACTCGTAAATATTGCCATCATACACCGCTGAAAGGTAGTCGGTGCATTACTGTATACCTTGAAAATGGTAATGACAATTATACGTGATTTTGTGGTTCTTAAAATATATGATTTATTTTTATGCTAGTTGTTAGGCAATAGATTCTAAGTGTGATCTAAGAAAATAAGATAAGCGTAAAGGTAAATAGTGATATGCAAACCAAGCTGTTACTAAACGGGTCTCGAGCTGGCTGAAGCAAGGCCTCGAGGTCGAGCTATAAAGCCTAACAGAGGACAGTCGATGGAGGAACAACAATATGGAGGGCCTCGAGGGTAAACCTTTATGATTAATAATGTGAAATAAATCAATAAAAATTAATGAACACAATAAATGAAAGGCAATAAATCTGTAGAACAAATGTTTAGTATGTTAAGAAGGCAGAGAATGTTTTTGTTGTATTCAATATCATGACCCTTTAAAAATGACAGGGATTCCCTTTATATAGGAGGGGGAATCCCAACATAGTACATGTGTAATTATTGCAAGGAAAAATAGCTGGTACAACTACTTAATGGCTTGGTACGGACTTGTATCACTCTTGCAGACTTTGTCAGCTCTGGCCACGTGCCCTTGGGAATTTCCCGCCTTTCCACGGTGGTCACCGGTTTATACTGCACCGGGGTCGAGCATAATGACCCTTCGATGTGCTTCCCTGAGAGATACACCTCGGGATCAAACAACAAGCTCCACTTCGGGCTCCTCGAGGTCAGTCATGGGATGCCATAACGGCCCCAAAATCGAACACCCCAATTTTGACCGTACATCGATAGTCCCCCCGCTTCTTAGAGTGAAATGATAAGAAACAATTTTGATTTCTGGGCTCTTCGATATCTTTACTGTGACATCATCCATGTGAGGTCATCAACTGATGTGATAGAAAGGTTTGCACAGAGCACGGATCTTAAAAAACCCCTAAACCGCTATTTGCCTCCATTTCAACTTCTATTTAGAAAAAACCTCTATAAATATTCCAACCTTTCTTTTTGCAAATTTTCACTTAGTAGATTCTTCTTTCGTCCCTTCTCTGTGTTCATCTCTTTGGTAGTTTTCTTCCTCTTTATTCTGAAATTTTTAACATAGTCATGGTCAAAACTTCTAAGATGGTCCCTCAAAAAGAAAAACCCATGTTTTTTTTCATGCTCGTCTAAGAGCGAAATGGCAGTTCCCCCTCGTGTTGAAGAGTGCCTCCCCGGACCCTGTGAAGCGTCATCTGATTTTAGGGCTAACAAATCTTCCTCGGTAGCAGGCCGACGCGAGCCCACGTCTCGATATGTTAATCCGGTAATCGATATTGAAGAGGCGCGGGTCGATTGCCATTGGGAGAAGGCGGTGCCAGAGAAGGTCCCTCCATTTGAAGGGGATATAGCTATCTATAGAGCTGGTTGGGCCATTCCTTGGCGGAGAAAAGATACCTGGAAGATATTCATTCATGTCACAGATAAATTTTGACGCTGGGAAATGCTTCACCAATTCTTCTTTTCCTTGATATCGAGTACAAGGAAATTCACATATATGTTCTATTTTTTAGGAAAAAAATCCTGTGGGAGTCTTAATATCTTTCCACTTGAAGTTCTTGAGTGCTTTCCTAATTTCAGGGGCAGCACACCTTGTTGTGATATTGGCAAAAGCGTAGCCAAAACTGTACTCGGTCCGAGAACCCGTTTGTGAGACGTTGGAAAATACTCCAAAGGGAATGGNTGATAAGGGCTCTGATCTCTCGAAGAGAATAGAGCGGGCTAAGGCAGACGAGATTAGTGCTAAGTTCCTCCTTTCTACCGACGATGAAGCTGATGCTGAAGATGAAGGGGAAGAAGCTGGTGAGGATGCTAGTCCCGGGGGGGTTGATGAAGGCAATGTCCCCGAGGAGAAACGACGGAGTCCCCGGTAATAGCGACAGACTAGGTTTTCTTTCGGTAAAAGGCTCCCTGTGGGATTGTTGTAAATGTGTCTTCGTACCACCATTTATATAAAGAGATCTTTCGTCTTATTTTTGCATAAACTTTCATTAAAGTATCGGGGGAAGGCTCTCGAGGATATACATGTAGGGGGCACCGATCTGTCTGCTAAGATCGAGAGGGTGAAGACCTTAAAAGAGAAATCGGCAATCCTACTTACTTTTGATGGTGAATCGAGCAGTGGCTCAAAAGATTATGAAGGCGAAGTCCCCGAGGGAGGGGAGTCCATTGAAGATCCGGGGGCCGAGGGCCGAGCCGTTGAAGGCACAACCCTAGTGATGGATTAAGTTTTTATTCGTTCTCTTTTTTGTGTAAGGGATCTAGGTACGAGCCTTATAAATACACCTCTGTGAACCTTCACTATATAAAGGCCTTTGTTCTTCGTCATTTCTTGTCTTTCCTTTGCTTTTCTGGAATAGATTGTGATGTTTATTGACAATTGGTCCGCAATTTTTGATTTTAAAATAAACCCTTAGGTTTTTTCTCTTTAATGAGCAATCGGTACTGGTCGATAATTGACCGTTTGGGGCTCAGTCCCCAAGTCAAGTTTTGACTTGAGCTCATCGATCCTCAGGTTTTGAATCGGCCTCGAGGCCCTCTAAGCTGGCTTTTAGGCTTTTACGCATTGTTTGGAGCTGATGTGAATGAAGCTCTATATGTTTGGCTGTAGCCTTTATGTTTGGTTGTAGCCTTCTAGTCCCCAAGTGACGTAGTTTCGGCATCTATATCGAGGGTATGCCTTTTTCGAGGTCTTACAAGTTCGAATATATAGCCTTGACTTTAATATCAGGATTATGCCTTTTTAAGGTCTTACAAATTTGGGCAGGCCTTAGTGAGGTCTTACAAATGTGGTGTTGCCTTAATGAGGGCTTATGGATTTGATGTTGCCTCATTGAGGGCTTATGAATTAAAGGTTGCCTCACAGAGGGCTTACGAGTTGTTTCCTCGTGGAGGGCTTATGTTTTTTAGCATGCCTCTTCGAGGTCTTACAGATTCACTACTGCCTCATGGAGAGCTTATAGTTTGTTGCCTCATGGAGGGATTATGAGATGTTTCCTCGTGGAGGGCTTATGAGTTCAATGTTGCCTCATGGAGGGATTAAGAGCTCGAGGTTGCCTCATGGAGGGCTTATGGGCTCGAGGTACTCATGAGCATGCCTCTTCGAGGTCTTACAGATTCGATATTGCCTCGTGGAGGGCTTATGTTTTGTTGCCTCATGGAGGGCTTATGAGATGTTTCCTTATGGAGGGATTATGAGATGTTGCCTCATGGAGGGCTTATGAGTTCAATGTTGCCTCATGGAGGGCTTAAGAGCTCTAGGTTTCCTCATGGAGGGCTTACGAGCTCGAGGTTACCTCATGGAGGACTTACAATTTTAATGTTGCCTCATGGAGGGCTTACGAACTCGAGGTTACCTTATGGAGGTCTTACGAGCTTGAGGTTTCCTTATGGAGGGCTTAATCTTGCCTCATGGAGGGCTTAATGTTTTTGAGCATGACTCTTCGAGGTCTTACAGGTTTGATATTGCTTCATGGAGGGCTTATGTTTTGTTGCCTCATGGAGGGCTTATGAGATGTTGCCTCATGGAGGGCTTATGAGTTCAATGTTTCCTCATGGAGGGCTTAAGAGCTCGAGGTTGCCTCTTGGAGGGCTTACGAACTCGAGGTTTCCTCATGGAGGTCTTACAATTTTAATGTTTCCTCATGGACGGCTTACGAACTCAAGGTTGCCTTATGGAGGTATTACGAGCTTGAGGTTGCCTCATGGAGGGCTTAATGTTGCCTCATGGAGGGCTTAATATTTTTGATGTTTGATGGCTCGATGAGCTGACTATCGACGATAGTCCCTGAGTGTTCGGGAGTTTTCAGCCCCGGAGTCGTTTCTTATGAGAATTGAAAACTTCTTTGCAGCATAAAGCGTTTTGATGATAATATATACTCCTTCAATTTTTTTATACAAGAGTATATGTTTCGCCGTCGAGGGTTCGATTATTCTATGCGTACATGGTTTATTCAGCCATTGGTTCGTTACAACATTCTCCTGTTGAGACCCTCTTTGGCATGTTTCAATTTCTTCGAGGAGGCGATCTACCGGGGGGATGTCCCCCCAGTATTCGAGGTTGAACGAAGAGAAGCCTTGAATACTTGATGAGTTCCCCTTAGGTAGCATATGCATGTTGCCTCGTTATAAACCTCGTCGGTAAAACCCATTTAGGATAAAATACGATATAAGGGAAAAAGAGCGCAACACATGCTTTAAAACCTAAGGTCTTCGAGCTGGAGGGCGCTTGGATTCCTCTCAATCGAACACCTGCACATGAGTTAGTAGAAAACATCAATAAGAAAGGGAAGGGGTTGTACCTTAACTGTGGTAGCGTTCGAGCCTCGATATGTTTCAATTGCTCGTTTCGAGAACGCGGCACGGTCCTTTATTCGTTCATCCGAGTATAGCCGAGAACGTAGTATTGCTACTTGGATGTTTGCTTGTTCTTTGGCTCTTTTGATGCACAAGGCGTCAATGTTGGTGCCATATCGTGCACTGCGAACATCTCTCTTGTTGCATGCTTCTCCCCGTATACTATTTTTATTTCGTCCTCCGTTGAAAATTTCATCATTTGACGAAGGGTTGACAGCACTACTTTTATACAGTGTATCCACGGCCTATCCGAGTAAAGCATTGTACCTTATGTCACCTACGATGACATGAAACTTGGTATCTTAGGTTATACCTGCCACGTTCACCGGGAGGGTGATCTCTCTTTTAGTTGTCTCTCTTTCCATGTTGAATCCATTGAGGACTCGAGAGGCGGGCACGATTTGGTCGAGCAGCCCGAGCTGTTCTACCACCCTCGACCTGATTATGTTAGCCGAGCTACCTGGGTCCATGAGCACACGTTTAATTTGAAATTTATTCAAAAGAAAAGAAATTACCAATGCGTTGTTATGAGGCTGAGACAGGGTCTTGATGTCTTCTTTGTTGAATGTGAGAGCATCCTTGGGTATGTAACTCCGAGTTTGCTTTTCTCTGGTGATGGATATTTTCGTTCGCTTGATGACGGGTCCCTATGGTGTGTCGACCCCTCCAATGATCATGTGGATGACATGTTGTGGTTCTTCTGTTTCGTTCTTCCTATTCGCCTCTCTTTCCCGAAATTGAATTTTTTCTCGGTCGCTGAGGATCTCTCAAAGGTGCCCTTTACTGATCAATCGGGCTACCTCTTCTTAGAGCTGTCTACAATCCTCGGTCCTGTGACCGTGAGTGTCGTGATATTCGCACACCAAGTTAGGGTTCTTTTGTGAAGGATCTGACTGTATGGGTTTTGGCCATCTGGTATCTTTGATTTTATCTATAGCTGACACGATGTGTGAGACATTAATGTTGAAGTTGTATTAGATAACCGGGGTGCCTCCACCGGCCCTGTTTTTCTGTCGAACCCGGCTTTGTTCACGAGTCCCCCGGAATTTTGACCTCGATCCATCTTTCTATCGTTACGAGTTATATTGCGCCTCGGGGCGTTTCATCTATCTTCGATGTACGATTGGTACCTTTCCTTGCTTGGCCTCGATTCTCTTTCTAGAAACCTTTATTCCTTCGCTAAGAGCCTGATAGGGTATACCGAGCCCGAGGGGGTTCCCGATTAGTCGTCCTCGACCCTGATCTTTGACTGATACCTGTTGTGCACATCCTCCCAAGTTACGGCGGGGTATTCAACCAATTTCTTCTTTAGCTACTTTGAAGCTATAGAGCTCCGTTCGTTTAATCCCTGAGTGAAGGCATGCACTGCCCAGCCATCGGAGACTAGTGGTAATTCCATCACTCCATTTGAAAGTGAGATACAAATTCCCTTAGCATCTCGTTTTCTCTCTGTTTGATTTTGAAGACTTCAGACTTCCTTGTACCGACTTTGATGGAACAGGCATGAGCCTTTATAAAAGAGTCTACCAACATGGCAAACAAATCTATTGAATTTGGAGGCAGGTTATGATACCACATCATGGCCCATTTTGATAGTGTTTCTCCAAATTTTTTGAACAGGACATACTCAATCTCGTCATCTTTTAAGTCGTTCCCTTTCACAGCACAAGTATAGGCAGTAATATGCTCATTGGGGTCCGAGGTCCCGTTGTACTTCGGGAGATCGGGCATTCTGAACTTCTTCGGGATGGGCTTCGGGGCCGCACTTGATGGGAATGGATTTTGCACGAACTTCTTTGCATCTACACCCTTCAGAATCGGGGGCACGCCCGGGATCTGATCGACCCTCGAGTTATAGATCTCCACCTTTTCTTGTTAGCTTCTATATTCTTTTGGCCTGATTCAGTTTTCTTTGTGAGGTCTTCCAGCATCTTCATAATAGCGGGGTCGGCTGCTGATTCGTAATTGCTCGACCTTTCCGGTGTCTGCTCGACTCGAGGAGCTGTTCCCGGCGGTGCTGTTCTTGGGGTTTTTTATGGCTTTGTAGCTGAGCAATAGCCACTTGTTGCGCCTATAACATTTCAAAAATTACATGAAGGATAACTTCTCTTTCCTCCCGATCTGGAGTTTTCTGTGCTTCGTGTTGGTTTTCCCGGAGTGCACTTCCATCGGTATGAGAACTTATATCAACGTGTTGGGCGTTGCGTGAGCCCACATCCACGGGGATTGGCGTTGGTGCCACCCCAGGTTTTTGCAGTGGTACACCGGCACCTGAAATAGCCACATTGTTCTCTCCATGATCTTCAGGACTGTCGTTTTCATGTGCATTCACTGAATTAGACATTTTTTAACCTGAAATCAAAGATTCTTGAACAAGAAAAAGTGTGAACCATAACTTGTATTTTTAGAAAACCAGCACTAAAACAATCACTATTATTTTTAGCCCCACGGTGGGCGCCAAACTGTTTACATTAAAAATTGTAATGACAATTATACTTGATTTAGTGGTTCTAAAAATATGTGGTTTATTTTTATGCTAGTTGTTAGGCAATAGATGCTAAGTGTGAGCTAAGAAAATAAGATAAGCGTAAAGGGAATTAGTGATGTGCAAACCAAGCTGTTACTGAACGGGTCTCGAGCTGGCCAAAGCAGGGCCTCCAGGTCGAGCTATAAAGCCATACAGAGGACGGTCGATGGAGGAACAACAGTATAGAGGGCCTCGAGGGTAACCATTTATGATTAATAATGAGCAATAAATCAAGAACAATTAATGAACACCAATAAATGAAAGGCAATAAATCTATAGAACAAATGTTGAGTATGTTAAGAAGGCAGAGAATGTTCTTGTTGTATTCAATGTTTATGTCCCTTTAAAAATGACAGTGATTCCCTTTATATAGAATGAGGAATCCCAACATAGTACATGTGTAATTATTTTAAAGAAAAATAGCTGGTACAGCTACTTAATGGCTTGGTACGGACTTGTACCACTCTTGCAGACTTTGTCAGCTCTAGCCACATGCCCTTGGGAATTTCCTGCCTTTCCACGATGGTCACCGATTTATACTGCACTGGGGTCGAGCATAATGAGACTTCGATGTGCTTCGCCAAGGGATACACCTCGGGATCGAACAAAGAGATCCACTTGGGGTTCCTCGAGATCAGTCATGGGATTCCATAACGGCCCCAAAATTGGATACCCCAATTTTGACTGTACGCAATTACACAAACCAAATGGCATCCGTGAGAATGCAAATGTTTCGTACGGACATGTGAAGGTAGTTTTCTCTTGGTCTTCCGCTGCAATGAGAATCTGCTTGTACCTTGAGTACCCATCAAAAAAGCAATAGTATGCCCGCCCAGCAAGTCTGTCCAACATTTGATCAACGAAAATGATCTTTGCGGGTCACTTTGTTCAGCTTTCGCTAGTCCATGCATATCTTCCATCCGGTAACAGTACGAGTGGCGATCAACTCATTTTTCTCATTTGTGACAACGGTCATACCCCCATTATTCGGCACACATTGTACCGGCGAATTCCATGCACTATCTGAAATAGGATATACCACCTCTGCATCTAGCCACTTGATAATTCCTTCTTGACAGCCTCTTGCATGGCCTCGTTCAACCTCCTTTGATTTTCCACCGAGGTTTTGGCATCATCCTCTAGTATAATTATGTTCATGCAAAAGGCGAGGCTTATACCCCAAATGTCAACTAGAGTCCATCCAATTGCCTTTTTCCCTCTACGAAGCACCTCAAGGGTGGAGTTTACCTGCACTTTAGTTAAGCAAGCAGAAAGAATAACAGGTAATGTAGAAAAAGGTCCTAAGAATTCATACCTGAGGTGCGAAGGTATAGGTTTCATCTCCAATGTTGGTGGCTCCTCGATCGAGGGCTTTGTCGGTAGAGTCTTCCGATTTTCCAAGTCCACGGAGAGTTTACAGGGCCCATATGAGTAGGATCCCATTCCTTGCAAGGAATTTGAACATTCAACCAAGTCTTCCCTTTCATCATCCTCATGGTTCAACAACAGATCTTCCATAGGGCCTTCCACATTGATCATGGCACTCGTGTCATCAACTATCACCTCCGTCACAAGATCCACAAAAGAGCAAACTTCATTACTATTCGGTTGTCTCATTTATTTGCACACGTGCAATATAACTTTTTCATTGCCCACCTGGAATGTGAGCTCCCCTGCTTCCACATCAACAAATGCCTTTCCCGTTGCTAGGAAAGGTCTCCCCAATATTATAGGCACCTCATAGTCGACTTTGCAGTCGAGAATCACAAAATAAGCGGGGAAAATAAACTTGTCGACCCGGTCGAGAACATCATCAATAATACCAAGTGGCCTCTTTATTTTTCTATCCGCCATTTGTAATCTCATCGAAATATCTATCGATTTTCCAATACCCAATATTTTGAACATCGAATATGGCATCAAATTAATACTTGCTCCAAAATCACACAAGGCTTTTGCAAAATCAGCACTACCAATGGTCGCCAGGATCTTCAAGCTTTGGAGCCATCGAGTTCACAATGGCACTCACTTGATGAGTCATTTTGATGGTCTCATAATTCATTGATCTCTTTTTAGTTACCAATTCCTTCATGAACTTGGCATATCCCGACATTTGCTCAAGAGCTTCCACTAGGGGCACGTTGATTGACAAGCTTTTCATCATCTCAATAAACTTCTTGAATTGGTTTTCATTATATTGCTTGGAAATTCTCTGAGGATAAGGTGGAGGAGGCCTTGGAAAAGGAGCCTTGGATTTGGACACTACCATTTTCGGTATGTCTATCACGTGTTCCCTAGACGGGTTCACATTATTTTGAGTCACCTCCCCATTTTTATGAATATCGATCCTCACTTCATCATTCAAATTCTCATCATTCACTTGCTCATTAATTATTGGGTCATCACTATTTTGCAATACAACATCATCACTCACAATTTTCTTCTGATTGGAGGTACTTGCATCTTCAACCCTACCGCTTCTTATGGTCACCGCCATGGCATGGCCTGTATTGTTCCCACCCTTCGGGTTTACTACCGTATCACTTGGTAGTGCCCCCTTAGGGAGAGTATTCAATGCTTGAGAAATTTGACCCATTTGTACTTCCAAGTTGTGGATTGAGGTGGTATCGGAAGCTATTTGGGCATCAGAGTCGGCATTCCTTCCCATTATTTGTTTGAACATACTCTCTATCCGCCCCATTTCATTATTTAAAGATGTTTTCCCTTGAGATGGATATAGAGGCGGATTGTTGGGTTGTTGATACATCGGGGGTCTTTGAAAGCCCGACCCCCAATTTTCATTGCCTCCTCAATTGTTATTGTTGTTGCCACTCCAATTGCTATTGTTGTTCCTTGATTCCCCCAGTTTTGGTTGTTGTTCCCCCAATTGTTCTAATTGTTGTTTTTTCCATTATTCCACCTTTGTCCTTGGTTTCCCCAGTTTTGATTGTTCCCTTGCGATCTCCATTGTTGATTTGGAGCATTGCTCCATTATCCTTGATAGTTGTTAGCATATAACACTTCTTCACTTTGGTCATCATAAGACTCTTCTTAGTTGTAACCACTACCACTTTGCTCATATTGATCTTGATTTCCTTGCACTTGTTGACCATGCTTCCTCCTCTTGTTGACCATTAAATTCACCCCTTCCAGGGTATTTACTTGTCTTGGTCCCTGTACTTGCTGAAGATAGGCCTTTGCTAACTGATTCATAGTAGTTGTCAACTCGGTTATGACTTGTTTGTGGTCATGAAGTTCCTTGTGAAGATGGATGACATTAGGATCACCCCGAGGATTATTTGCCCGACTCTGCCAAGCTTAGGATGTGTCAGGCATCTCATCAAGTATATCACATGCATCGGCATAAGGCACTTTCATGAATTTTCCCGCAGCTAGTTGATTCACCACACACTAATTGGTCATGTTAATACCCTTATAGAATGTATGTTTGATCATTGCTTCAGTCATGTCATTGTTGGGGCATTCCTTGACCACAGTCTGGTATCTCTCCCAGATTTCATGTAGGGGTTCATTAGGTTCTTTAAAGGCTAAGATCTCATCACTCAATACTGCCATATGACCCGGTGAGAAAAATTTGGCTAAGAACTTATCCGCCAACTCATCCCAAGTGGTGATAGAATGGTTGAGTAGCCTCTCGAGCCAGTATAAAGCTTTCCCTCTAAGTAAAAAAGAGAAAAGTCTCAATCTTAGAGCATCCTCCGACACGTTTGTCTGATTTCTCCCCCAGCATGTGTCATAAAACCATTTAGATGTTTATATGAATTCTGATGGGGAGCGCCAATGAATAAACCTATTTGCTCTTATAGGGTCAGCATGACATTTGTAATTTGGAAATTGCACGCCCGAATCCGGGGCGGGACATTGCACTGGAATAACCTTCATTTGGAAGCACCCGGTGAGTTGCCCGTGGGGGAGGTGGGGGAGGGTTTGGAATGTTGTCATTAGACTGGCGGCCACTTCTTTAAACTTGAGGTTCTAGATTAACCTCATCCTCACCATTGTCATCTACCCCCTCCCCCGGGAGAATATATCTGAGAGCATCATTATGAGCCATTTGGTACCTAAAGTGATTGACACACAAAAGTTAAAAACACCGAAGGAAAGAAAACAAGATACACAAATAGTTAGATAGATATCCAAAACTGTCTAACTCCCAACAACATCGCCAAAAAGTGATCGGTTCTAACCCTACACCACTATATAGTAGCGAGGAGTGGTCGATGCAGTTTTACCCGATGAGATCGGGATCGATTTCCACAGGGAGTTAATTTAGTTTGGAGTCGGGTATCTAACTAATCTAGATGTGCGTGTTGTTTCTAATTGCACTTCCAAACATTGTTTTGATTGATTCTATTCTAATTTCATAGTATTGAATGCTAAGGGTAATCTAAGTACAATATTTTTGTGAAAGTTATCAAGGATTAAAAGGCACAAGGGAAGTAACTTCTACCTAGGTGAGTATCTAAGGGGTATCAAGAATTTAGGACAATATTGTTATGATTGGGGTCATGATATAACAATCACACAAAAGTGCTCACTCTATATCTCTCGGTAGTTTGAGTGACTTTGCCCCATTTGGCTTTCTCAAGACCAAATGGGTGTTAATGCAATGCAAGTGAAATTGGATCAAGTCGGGTAATACTATCTCTAGGTTTAACCCTTTAATTCATGCTATCAATCTCTTGAATTCACCAAAATTCCTTGTTAGCCTAATTTTCCTAGACTTAGTCCCTCTTTCTCAAGAAGAGCCCAAGTAACAAAGGCATGAATCAGTGTTTGCAAGCACTAATTCTACAATTAAAGCATGAACTAGGCTAAATATCACTAACCCATAAACAATTAAGCCCTAAAATTCAAGACGAATTAAATACCCATACTAGGGTTGGGTCATAGCCTAGTTGTAGGGTCTAGCTACTCATAATAATAGTAGAAATCAAAGATAAAGATGAAATATAAGCCATAATATTTAAGTACAAGATGAAAATCTAAAGTTTTAAGGTAAATCTACTCTAAAATTTCCCAAAATGGAACACCGGTGGTTTCACGTACTTAGCTCAACAAAACTTAACCTAAAATTGTAAAAAAGGTTTATTTATACTAAACTGAAATTTTCGGACAAAAACCCTGACGGAGGATTCGCGGACGCGTAACTCTGACCGCGTCCGTGCTTGGGCTTTTGCTGCCGCGTAATCGTGAGCGCGTCTGCGTTTCTTCAATTCTGGGCTTGGGTTGGGCTTAGTTTTGCGGACCGAGTAATGTTGACCGCGTCTGCGTGAGCTTCCTTTGCGGTCGTGTAATTTGGACGTGGAACGCGTTCTTCATTTAAGCCTAAGTTGTAAAGTCTCTGAACCTTGGTTCACGCTCTCAGCGGAATAACCATCACGGTCGCGCTAGAGATTTTGCGGCCGCGCTTTTCCATCACGTTCAGCATTAAGTCTTGTGCTCAAAAATATCCTCTCTGAACCTCACTCTCACGGGTCGCGTATTTGTGGCCGCCTAAGTATTGGTCCTAGCGGCCGCGTTTTTCTACTGCTCTCAGTGCTCTTGTTCCCAACCTTGGATTTGTGCAAGTTTGACTCCTTCATGAGTTGATTATGGGTTCTTTGCCTCATTTTGAACAAACCCCAAACAAGCTCATTAAGTTAGTTTTCGAGAATACCTTTACGCATTTTTAACCCAAAACCTAAGTAAAAGAGAGAAAATAAGAGGATAAAATCCCTATTTATCAGAAGTCTGGTCCATCTGTCCAATAACCTATGCGGATCGGCAGCCGCAGCTGGTTTGGGCTCCGGTGTAGCATCTGCAACTAGCTAAGCTCCACCCACGTGTAGTGCACCCGGGGTCTGATATACGGCAGTTGCATGCCCTGGAGCTTAAGCGGTAGGGGCCTGTGCTCCCCCTCCTGCCTGAGATGTGGTAGGGATACTGGAAATAAACCAGCCTGGGTCATAGTATCCATGAACCGCAGCGTATGGCCCATGACTTCTTGGAATCCGGGTGCGGACATAAAATCCACCAGGGCTGACTCTGTTGAGGGCACCTCGCCCTGCTCATCAATAATAGGATCTCTACTGGAACCACTGGTGGAATAGCTTGAGTAACTCTGGGATGTCCTCGTCATCTACCATGGGCTGGAGCCCTCCCTTGGCCTCTGCCTCGGCCTCTAGAAACAAAGGGAGTAGCTCCTCCCTGATCCGGAGCATCACCTGTGCGCGTTCTCACAATCCATGAGAGAATAAGAGAAAGATACTTATTACCACATCAATTGCACTATAGGATATGAAGAAAGAGCAGTTTCCGAACACCTTATAGCCTATTGAAGATAAGTGATGTCTCTGCAAAATTCCGCAAGACTCCATTAGGCATACTCGTAACTTGTGAGACCTACGTGAACATAGTTCTCTAATACCATGTTGTCACGACCCAATTCTATTATGGGCGGCAATGGCGTTCAGTGCAGCCGCTAGGCAAGCCACCAGTGAACTAACCATGTGATTTTTCTTTTTAACAGATTTCCAAGTAAATAAACTTTCCTTAAGTTAAAAGATTTGAGGAACAACAGGTTTAAAATTTTAAATAAAATAAACAAAAGCATCTAGGTGCAATTATAACCACAGAAATAACCCAAAACCATAGGTCTACTAGTGTGTGTGCCAAGACCTGGTGTCACAAGTGTATGAGCTACTAGTAGAATATAAAAAACACTAAATTACTGTCCAATACAAAGTAGATAGAAAAGCAAATCACAAAATAAAGACTGCGAGTATTGCAGAACGACTTGGAAAGTAGCTCACTGCTAAATCTCGAGGTGTCAGGGGTGTGCGCCGGGGTGACTACCAGACGCACCTGCCTCAAAACCTATACAGTTAGTGTAGAAGTGTGGTGTGCGCACATAAAAAACATGTACCCAGTAAGTATCAAGTCTAACCTCGAAGAAGTAATGACAAGGAGTCAACTCCGACATTTACTATTGTCTAACAATATGAAAATAGGAGTTCTAAATAAATATGGGTTACATAAATAATGAAAATAACTCATTAACAAGCAGGAGAAGATAATTTTTTCACAATTTAATAATTACAAATAAATTAGTTTCCTTACAATTTGTAACCTTACAAGCTATAACATAATATAAGGTATGATTAGGCATCAAGTATTATTAAGCACGATTATGCCAAGATCATACGGCCCGATCCAGAATAATGTGTACACTTCCAAGGGTCGAGCGACACGAACCATAGATGCATCTATCTACTACCGAGGTGTTCGGCCTCTCCACAAGAAGAGAGGATACTTTATAAGCATTTAACTTAATCATTATCACAGGGCTACTACACAATATAATACATTTCCATTAATAGTCAAGTAGTCCTCTCTAAATCCAAGAAAGTGAAAGTATCTTACGATTCCTTATCAAGTTACAATATGATTTAAAAAATTTAATTAAGAAGTAGGGTACAAACATTATAAGTTTTTCATGATTTGGGTCCTAAACTTCCCGAACTTAAGCTTAATTAGTAGATACGCACAGACTCTCGTCACCTCGTGCGTACGTAGCCCCCACAATTAGAAGCAAAGATTAATTTATATCATATATGGGGTAAACTCCCTCTTACAAGGTTATAAAAGAGACTTACATTGCCTCAAAGCTCACTTTCCGGTCACAACTATTCTTTAAATCCTCAACTCGGTGCCAAACGACTTGAAACTAGTCAAATGTTATACAAAATAATTAATACATGTTCAAAAGTTCATATTCTAACTATTAGAGTGATTATCCAACCCTAATTGAAGAATTACTAAAATTCACCCCACGGTCCCAGATTCCAGAAATTTTAAAGAAAGTTGTTACCCATAACCTCACGAACTCAAATATATAATTTTAACTCAATTCAATAACCATTTTTATGGTTAAATCTCACTTTTTATCAAAACCTAGGTGTTTTTCATCTAAACCCATGATTTCACAAAGTTTACATGTTAAATCTACCCATAATCTATGTATTAAACTCATTTTGCATAGAAATTACTTACCTCAATTAGCTAGGTGGAAAGCCCCCTCTTTGAAGCTCCAAAATCGCCCAAGTGTGCAATAAATAAACTCAAAATAGAATATGTCCCGTTTTAAAAGGACCACACTACCTTCAGCGATTCCGCACCTGCGGTCGCTGGGCCGCATCTGCGGCATCGCTTATGCAGACTAAGGTCGCTTCGACGGAAGTGCCTAAGGCTAGCTGGTTTCTCTTCTGCGAACGGGATCCCGCTTCTGCGGCAAGGGGGACGCTCCTGCAGCTCAGGCCGCTCCTGCACTTTCGCATGTGCACACAATCACCTGCATCTGATGTCCATGGCCAAACATTCCCAGGCCTCTTCTACGGCCAGGATTACGCACATGTGGGCTCGCACCTGCGTCCAAATGCTCGCAGGTGCAGGCACACCAGAACTGGTACACCAGCAGCCCCTTTCTAGTCTTAACTCAATTCATCCAGAGTCCCCGTCCAAACATACCAACAAGTTTTTAATCAAAAAATGGACTCGCTCGCACCCTCGGAATGAGAAAAACAACATTAAAACTAAGAATCGCAACCCAAAACCAATAGGATCAACTTATAAACTTTAAATTCTTCCAACTTACTCTGAAGGCGCCGAAACATACTTAAACTACTCAGAATGACACAAAATTTTGCGTGCAATTCTTAAATCACCATACAGAACTATTTCGGGTCTCAAAATTCCAATTGGACCTCGATAACACCAAATCCTACTTCAAACTAAATTTGAAAAACTTTAAAACTTTCAAGGCGCCAACTATCAATATTAAGCGCTGAAACGCTTCTGGGTCATCCAAAACCTGGTCCGAACATACGCCAAGTCCGAAGTCATTATATGAACCTATTGGAACCCTCAAAACCTGACTCTAAGGTTGTTTACTCAAAATGTTGACTGAAGTCAAACGTAGCCTTTTGAAGCCAAATCAAGGAACCAAGTGTTTTGATTTCAACCCGAACCCTTCCAAATCCCGAACTAACCATTCCCCCAAATCATAAAATAGTAAAAGCACATACGGGGAGTCTTATTTAGGGGAATATAAGATCTAAAAGGAAAAACGATTGGTCGGGTCGTTACATTGTCTTTCCTTCAAGTAATAGGAAAACCAAATATGGTAAGAAAATCAGGACAAACACCTAATTCTCCCTCTTGGCCTGAATTATTTTTTGCAAAATAAACTTAATACACCTTCTTCACATAACCTTCAATAGGTCGCATCTCCAAATGTTCATCACAGAGTTTGTCTCAACGTGAGTAACATTTTGGTCAAATTTCTTAGCCAAAAATCACGATTACCATCAAATAGGTTGCGGGTAGAACTAAACCCGCCTAGATGAACCTGTCTTGAACCTCGTTCTGATGCTAGTTGTTAGGATCAAAATCTACAGCAAAACGAACACTTATTCTTCTCTCTTCCTTCTTGATGGAAGTAGGGGCGTATGTTACCCTATAACACCTATCACAACCCAAAATTGAACTAGTCGTGATGGCACCTATTCCAACCCCCTAGGTGAGCCAATTAACAACAATCCAATTCAAGCGAGATTTATTGCAAAAATAAATGATGAAATAATTGATCGTTTATACAAAAATTCCAAGGATTGGTAGTACAAGTCATGTGCTTCTAAGACTTAGAATTTTACATAGCTGGTATGAAATAAATACATCTTTTGTTCAAAATATATATAAACAGATTTATAAATAAAGCTACCAAGAGCTAGAGGCAACTTTAATCGGGACGCAAGTATATCTTCAATGCCAGCTCCTACCATACACAGTAACATCTGCTCAAAAATATGCATGCAAGGAGAAGAAATGTAGTATGAGTACAACCAACCACATGTACTCAATAAGTAACAAACATAACCTTAGATTGAAAGTAGTGACGAGCTCAAAAAAAGGTCAGAGTCAAACACAAATAGCCAAAAACAACTTGTAACAATATAATGAAACCAATACATGTAATAATTCAAACGATCTCATGCTCAGCTCATTCACGGTTACAGAAGAATAAAAATGTTTTTCAAGTATAATAGAAAAATCAAAATCTTTCACCGGAATTACCAAAATATGAATATATAAGAAAACTATGATTTTTCCCAAAACTTTCAACAACAGATAAGATATTTCATTATCAGATAAAATTAGGAAAGTACATCTTTATACTTATATGTAAGTATGCAAGTCAAGTCGCAAATTATCATATACTATCTAGCATGAGGAATATACATCGTAATGTCTACATGTCAAATCATGAATGTCACAATACCGTATAGCATGAGGAATACGCGTCTCTATGACTATATGCCAAGTATGCACGTCAAATGAATGATTTCCCCGTAACATTCCTAGGTACTCTCACCCTCAAAGACACTCAAGCTGGCAATCTCAAACTCCCACTCATCACACACAATCACCATGCACTGTACGGTACATGCGCTCACTACTAGTATGTCAGACTTCGGAGGGGTGGATCCTGCCCAAGAGCTAACAGAAAGCCAACATGGCATGTTGCGATATGCAGTCCGATCCCATAACAAGTCAATAAAACTTGTTGCGTTGTGAAACCCGATCTAATAAATGAGCCAATAAGGCATGCTGCATCGTGCAACCCGAATATACCACAAATGTAACACAAATGTAACACTCCTACAATCTATAAAAGTTTCAAGACCAGCTAATTATAGAATTTAATTTTTATAATCTTAAATTATACTTATATTAAGGATTTAAACCCTTGTGATTGATTTTGAGTTACTTCTCTATCTATAAATAATTGGATATACAATTAATGGAATATTAATAATTTTAATGTTATAGATTATTAAAAGTAGGTATAATTAAATACTAGTTAAGTCAAAATTTAAAAAAAAAAGGAAAACAAATAAAACAAAAATAGGGGACAAGACTAAAAGCCCATAAAGGGTTGTTAGAACTAAAAAGGATTTAGAATCCTTATACGACAACAGCAGAAAGCACTCCAAGTGCAAAAACAAACATTCTCACTAACAGGAAAACAGAGGCAGCGTTGATTTCACACGGAGGCCACGAAAAGATTGTAGGGTTCTTTACAAATCACTAGTTCTTGAACTCATGTATATAAAATTCCCTATTTTCAATTATCCTACACTAGTAATAGGTAAGAATTGAATAGTTAATTCTCTTCTTCCTATGTATCAACATTAAGTTTCATGTTTAGGTGTGACACTTTAAAATTAATCCAAATGCACTGGTTGTTGTAGTATTAATTATTTTACGGGTATAAATTGGACTGGAGCCTATGTATTGGCACGAGAAGTTTTGAGGTGAGTTGATATAACCCTTTACTAAAGTGGTTTAACTCACAAAAGCACGCATACAAGGTGTTTGATGAATTGCTCAAAAGAATTTATATGTACTTAATTCGGGTGAGTAAACCTTTTAGCTTAGAATTATTTTCTAGCTAAAGTTTAGATAATTATTCTAATATGTGCATAAATTTTCAGATTTCCGTGTTATTCTTATATGTCATTTTCATGTTGAAAATTCATGAAGAAGCAAGAATCTTTAGAAATAGTTTTGAATGTTTATTTCATTCTTATGCCAATACCTTACCTTTAAGGATTCCGGAATAAGTATATTTGAAAGATTTAGACTTGAAAAGACACAAGAACAAGTTTTAGAAATAAAAGATTTTTGGGAGTATCCTTTATTCTGAGAAGGGGCCATTATCCATGCCGAGGGTCCTGACCAAGGCATTGACTTCCTGAAACTACTTGTGCCAAAGTAGGGAGCACACGAGCCAAGGGTCTCGTTTCTGAGAAATTACTTAGCCATGCTAAGGTATGATACATGAGCACTGAGAATCATAAAGTGAGTGGCACCTCGTGGATTGGTCCTATTCGACCAGGTTGGGATCGAACCCGTGCCGATCACATGGTGACTAAGACCGAAATAGGTCAGGATAGTTGGAACTACCAAAGTACAAAGAGAAGTATTTTTTTTAGAAAAAGAAAAGAATTTCTTTTAGAATATTCATAAACTGCTATTATGCAATTATTTTAGAATTGTTCTTAGAAGCTTTATCTTTTTTATGCATTTAGATTCTTTGCTCGTAATGTGTATTATATTAAATTTTCGTCCCCTGTCGTTGACACTCACTGAGTATAATGGATAGTACAGACCTTCTCTCATGGGAACCTACGTTGGTCTACAGTACAACGTAGAAACCGGTTTTGCAGGCGAGCAGGCTACAGTTTAGGACTTCCCTCCCTTCCAGTGCTATTGGTGAGCTCCGATTTTGTTCGTGGAGTATTCCTAAGAGTCATCTTTAGTTAGCTATTTCTTTTTTTACTTAGAGAACTGTCCAGGAAACCTCATGTCCTGAATAGTGTGTCAGTTTATCAGTAGAAGCTTCATAGACACAGTCGGTGGGTTAAGATTCAGATGTTTTTGATAATAACTTAGCAGTATTTCATTGTTTACTACGAATAATGTTTTGGAGTTGGTTTATTTTAGATATTTAAACTAATTAAAAGTATTTAGTTATAGTATTGCCTTATTGCCTATAAAGTTTGAAGTTATAATAGATTTGATAAGCGCAGATGGTTCGCTCAGTCATGTTTAGTGATTGGGTGCCGGTCCTGACTTGTTTAGAAAATGGGTCGTGACAAACTTGGTATCAGAGCATCAAGTTTATGGAGTCCTAGGGGTCTATGAAGCCGTTTTAGTAGAGTCTTGTTTATGGGTATGAAGCGCTCTATACTTATAAACTAGAGGCTACAAGCATTTAGGAAAACCCTCATTTTTTCTCTCTCATACTTTAGATCGGTGCAGTAGATCCTACTTGTAAGAAATTATCTAATGTATTCGTTTCTCCAAAACTCACAGAAATGGCTCGTACTCGCAACTCTAACACCGACACTCAGGATACTGCTCAAGAAATTATTGCTACTATTATGGCTCAAGGAAGAAATAAAAAGGCTTCAACTCAGAAAAGGAAGGGTAAATCCACAAAGGGGGTTCAAGTACCCTGGGTTGAACATGAAGAAGGGGTGGGGAATGATGATCCAGTACCTCATGATCCAGTGCCACCCCAACAACAGCTCCGACTCTGACAACTATATTTCCAGAGTTGGGTCAGATGTTTAATGCAGTCAACAGCGCTATGGAGATGTTTAAAATTTTCATGGCCAACCAGAACGAGAGAAGAGATGAAATCCTACCTCAATCAAATAGACAAAACAATTATGAGTCCTCAAGAGTGAATGAATTTTTGAAGTTGAGTCCTCCATTGTTCCATAGTTCTATAGTTGATGAAGATCCAATGTTGTGGTTGGAGGGTGTCAAGAAAGCCCTCCGACCGATGAAAGCATTTGATGATGAAGCTTTGGAGTTGGCTGCTACCAGCTTAGAGATGTGGCTGGCGCTTTGTTTGAGATGTGGGAAAAGGAAAGAGATGAAGATGATGGTCCGCCTACTTGGGAAGAATTTGAAGAGGCCTTCATGGCTAACTTTATCCTGGAAGAGGATAGGGAAGCTAAGGCTACAGAGTTCGAACAGCTCAAGCGAGGGAATAAAAGTGTGCAAGGGTACTACATGGAATTCATAAGGTTGGCTAAGCATGCTCCTCACATGGTTCAGACGGAAAAAGAAAAGATTCGCAGGTTTGTTGGCGGTTTGGCTTACCAACTAAGGATACGACATCAGCTGCAGCGGTAGGGATGACAACCTTCTACTCTGTTGTGGGATTCGCCAAGCACTAAGAAAAAGACAGACAACAAAGGAGAGAAGAAAAAGAGCATAACAAGAAAGCCCGGACAATGGGCAGGTTTAATGGTACATCTAGCGGAGGTAGAAGAGATTCCTCTAATAAGGAGTCATTAGCACCAATTCAGTTCAGTCATCAGTCAGGTGGTGGGTCTTCCTTTAGACGTACTCAGAGTTATGGAAACAAGTCTCGCCAAAATCAGAATTTTAGGACATCATCCTCACATAGCCAGAGTCATGTTGAGCAGCATTCACAACAACAAGGTCTTTGTAGAACATGTAAGCGGCAACATTCAGGTCAGTGCAAGTTCGGGTTTCCTGGTTGCTATCATTGTGGAGACATTGGTCATATAAAGGCCAACTGCCCAAAGTTGCGACGAAATTTCAGTGGTGGAACAACTCGTCCTTCTAGTTCCTCAGCTACTGCAGTTGCACCACCTCAGGCTCGTGGTTCTCATAATCAGACCGGGCATGGGGCAGGCAGAGGCACAGATCGAGTTAATCAGGGAGGGGGACAACCCCGTTTGTTTGCTACACTTGATCATTAGAGTGCAGAGGCATCTGCAGAAGTTATTACAGGTATACTTTTAGTCTGCTCACATAATGCTTATTCCATAATGGATCCAGGTTCAATCTTTTCATATGTGACTCCATACTTTGCAATCAACCTCGGGCTAGAACCTGAATAACTTAGTGAGACATTCTTAGTATCTACTCCAGTTGGCGAGTCAGTGAAAGTCACAAGAGTCTATAGGGGATGTATAGTTTCAGTTCAAGGTCGCAACACCAAGGCCAATCTCATAGAATTAGAAATGGTGGATTTCGATGTGATTGTGGGTAGGGATTGGTTGTCTTCGTGCTATGCCATGTTAGATTGTCATGCCAAGATAGTCAGGTTCCAATTTCCAAATGAAGAAGTTTTAGAGTGGAAGGGTATTTCAGCATTGCTTGTAGGTAATTTTATTTCTTACCTTAAGGCACAACGAATGATCAGTGAGGGGTGTCTCGCTTATTTGGCTCACATCATTAATACAGAATCAGAGACACCAGCTCTTCAGTCAGTGCCATTTGATAGAGAATTTCCAGGAGTTTTCCCAGACGATCTTCCCCGACTTCCTCCTGATAGAATCATAGACTTCGGCATTGATCTCATGCCAGGCACTCAGCCGATAACTATACCTCCTTATACGATGGCTCCAGCAGAACTTATTGAGTTGAGAGAACAGTTGAAAGAATTTCTTGACAAGGGCTTCATCAAGCCGAGTATTTCACCGTGGGTGCCCGCGTCCTGTTTCTCAAGAAGAAAGATGGGTCTCTCAGAATGTGTGTCGACTATCGGTAGTTGAATAAATTTACCATTAAGAGCAATTACCCATTGCCAAGAATTGATGATTTATTTGATCAACTTCAGGGTGCAATATACTTTTCAAAAATAGACCTGAGGTCGGGGTACCATTAGTTGAGAATTAGAGAAGAAGATATATCTAAAACAGCCTTTAGAACTCGCTACAGGCACAATGAATTTCTAGTAATGTCCTTCGGATTGACAAATGCTCCAGCTGCATTCACGGACCTCATGAACAGAGTTTTCAAGACATTTCTTGATACCTTTATTATCGTGTTTATAGATGATGTTTTGGTATACTCTAATAGCAAGAATAAGCATGTCGAACACCTTAGGATAGCCTTGCAGACCTTTAAGGAGAATGAGCTTTATGCCAAATTTTCAAAATGTGAGTTCTGGTTGCAGTCAGTGGCATTCTTAGGCCACGTGGTATCTTGTGAAGGCATAAAAGTAGATCCTCAGAAGACAGAAGCAGTCAAGAACTGGCCTAGGCCGACAACGCCAACCGAAATCAGGTGTTTCTTGGGGTTAGATGGCTACTATAGAAGGTTTGTAGTGGGGTTTTCCTCACTTGCAGCTTGTGAGCAGAGTTTTCAAGAGTTAAAGAAGAGGTTGACCACTGCACCTGTGTTAACCTTGCCGACAAGTTCGGGTGGGTTCACAGTGTATTGTGATGCCTCTAGAGTGGGTCTTGGTTGTGTTCTTATGAAAAATGGAAAAGTTATTGCTTATGTTTCCAGGAAGTTAAAGAATCATGAAAAGAACTACCCACGTATGACTTGGAGCTTGCAGCAGTGGTGTTTGCATTATAGATATGGCGACACTACCTTTCTGGCGAGCATTCTGAAGTGTTTACAGATCAAAAAATCCTCCAGTACATTTTCAAGCAAAAAGAATTAAACTTGAGACAAAGAAGGTGGATCGAGATATTGAAGGATTATGACATCAATATCCTTTATCACCCGGGTAAAGCTAATGTGGTGGCAGATGCACTTAGTAGGAAGTTAATGGGTGTCTTGGCCTATCTTGCAGTACAAAGGCGAAATTTGGGTAGAGAAATTCAAAAACTTGCAAATGATGGAATTAGATTGGATGAGAACGAAGAAGGAGGTATAACTGCCTATGCCTTAGCGCAATCCTATCTAGTTGAGCATGTTAAGACTAAGCAAGATGAAGATCCGTACTTAGTGAAGTTAAAAGAAGGAGTTAGAAACAAAGAAATCACTACTTTCACTCTAGGAAGTGACGGAGTTTTGAAGTTGAATGATCGGTTATGTGTGCCTGATGTAGATGGTCTTAGGAAGGCCATAATGGAAGAAGCTCACAGTTCGAGGTACTCTATCTACCCAGGTGCTACCAAAATGTATCTGGACTTCAATGAGTTGTATTAATGGAAAGGCATGAAGAAGCAAGTAGCAGATCATGTGGCTAAATGTTTGAATTGCTAGCAAGTCAAAGCCGAGCATCAGAAACCAGGTGGCCTAGCTCAAGATATAGAGATACCACATTGGAAGTGGGAGATGATTAATATGGATTTTGTAGTAGGTCTACCTCGTACATACCATAAGCATGATTCAATTATGGTTATTGTAGACTGACTAACAAAGTTCGCGCATTTCCTACCAGTAAAGACGACAGATTCTGCAGAGCAGTATGCACAGTTGTACATCAAAAAAATAGTTCGATAGCATGGTACTCTAGTTTCAATCATATCTGACAGAGGCCCTCAGTTCACGGCGCATTTTTGGAAAGTATTTCAGAAAAGATTAGGTACCAAGGTCAATTTGAGCACCGCTTTCCATTCACAGAACGATGGCCAGGCAGAACGGACCATTCAGACACTCGAAGATATGTTGCGTGCATGTGTTATAGATTTTAGAGGTAATTGGGATGATCACTTGCCACTTATAGAATTTGCTTACAATAACACCTATCAGGCCAGCATTGGTATGGCCCCTTATGAGTTGTATGGGAGAAGATGTTGGTCTCCACTGGGTTGGTTTGAACCAGCAGAGGTGTCGCTGATTGGTCTAGTGTTTGTTTGTGAGGCATTTGAGAAAGTTCAGCTAATCAGAGAAATACTGAAAACGGCTCAGAGTCGTCAAAAGTCTTATTCTGACAAGAGGCATCGTGAGTTAGAGTTCATGGTTGGTGATAGTGTTTTTGAAAGTTTCACCAATGAAAGGAGTTATGAGGTTTGGTAAGAAAGGGAAACTTAGCCCCAGATTTATCGAACCTTATGAAATTCTAGAAAATAAAGGAAATGTGGCTTATGAGCTAGCGTTGCTCGTTGAGTTGTCCTTTGTTCATCCTGTCTTTCATGTGTCTATGCTTAGAATGTACATTCATGATGAGCCACATCTAATACTTGCCGATAACATAGAAATTAAAGAAGGCTTGACTTACAAAGAGGTACCGATAGAAATTCTCGATAGGCAAGTAAGAAAATTGAAAACAAAAGATTTATCATCGGTAAAAGTTTTGTGGAGTAATCATGATGCAAAAGAGGCTACGTGGGAGGTCGAGGAGGATATGAGAAAGAAATATCCATATTTATTTAAGGAAAAAGGTATGTGAACCTAGGTTTGGTTGGGCATTTATATTTTATTTATTAAATACAAGTTAGCATTTGTTTATGTCCTTGCTAGATTATACTTAATTGTTGAAGTAATTTAGTTTTTGTCAGAATATATTTAGTTACTTAATAATGTAGTGTCATTCCAGATTACATTTAACTCAGTAAAGTGATTACTTTTTCTAAAGTGTTGTGCTTTAGATTCTTGTTGGTTATTGTGGTACCTCCTAGCCGAAGTGTGAGTAATTAATTTATGAGTTGTGTATGGTGCCTATGAATGGCATGTTATGGTATATTTGGTTGTTGTTGGTGTAGTTGTGGTATTTGTAACACGGATATTTTTTTGGATAGTCTAATTTACAAGGAAAACTCTGCCGAAATTTTTGAAAATTTAAGGAGTTAGCCAAAATTTTGAGTCCCTTAGCCAAAATTTTAAATTCCTTGGAGGAGTGAGTAATGCAAAGAAAACTTAAGAGGTTCAAGGACCTAAGAAATGATTGTTAGATTAAGCATAAGGCCCTAGCAACACTCGAGGACGGATGTTTTTTTTAAGGAGGGAAGATTGTAACACTCCTCAAATCTATAAAAGTTTCAAAACCCGATAAATATAGAATTTAATTCTTATAATCTTAAATTATACTTCTATTACGGATTTGAACCATGTGATTGATTTTGAGTTACTTCTCTATTTATAAATAATTGGATATACAATTAGGGGAATATTAATAATTTTAATGTTATTGATTATTAAAACTAGATATAATTAAATACTAGTTAAGTCAAAATTAAAAAAAAGGAAAAAAAATAAAACAAAAATAGGGGACAAGACTAAAATCCCATAAAGGGCTGTTGGAACTAGAAAAGATTTAGAATCCTTATACGACAACAGCAGAAAGCACTCCAGGTGCAAAAACAAACATTCTCACTAACAAGGAAACAGAGGCAGCGTTGATTTTACACGGAGGCCATGAAATTTTTTTAGGGTTCTTTACAAATCTCTAATTCTTGAACTCAGGTATATAAAATTCCCTATTGTCAATTATCCTACATTAGTAATAGGCAAGAATTCAATAGTTAATCCCCTTCTTCCTATGTATCAACATTAAGTTCCATGTTTAGGCGTGAGACTTTGAAATTAATCCAAATGCACTGGTTGTTGTAAAATCAATTGTTTGACGGGTATAAATTGGACTGGGGCCTATGTATTGGCTCGAGAAGTTTTGAGGCGAGTTGATATAACCCTTTACTAAAGTGATTTAACTCACAAAAGCATGCATACAAGGTGTTTGATGAATTGCTTAAAAGAATTTATATGTACTTAATTGGGGCGAGTAAGTACGTATTAGCTTAGAATTATTTTCTAGCTAAAGTTTAGATGATTATTTTGATATATGTGCATAAATTTTCAAATTTCTGTGTTATTCGTATATGTCATTTTCATGTTGAAAATTCATGAAGAAGCAAGAATCTTAAGAAATAGTTTTGAATGTTTATTTCATTCTTATACCTACCTTACCTTTAAGGATTCCGGAATAAGTATGTTTGAAAGATTTAGACTTGAAAAGTCACAAGAAAAAGTTTTAGAAAGAAAAGATTTTTGGGAGTATCCTTTATTCTGAGAAGGGGTCATCGTCCAGGCTGAGGGTCCTGACCAAGGCGTTGACTTCCTCAAAACAACTTGTGCCAATGTAGGGAGCACACGAGTCGAGGGTCTCGTTGCTACGAATTTACTTAGCCATGCTAAGGTATGATACATGAGCGATGAGAACCATGAAGCGAGTGGCACCTCGTGGATTTGGCCTATTCGATCAGGCTGGGGTCGAACCCGTGGCGATCACACGGTGACTAAGATAGAAATAGGTCAGGATAGTTGGAACTCCCAAAGTATAAAGAGAAGTATTTTTTTTAGAAAAAGAAAAGAATTTCTTTTAAAATATTCATAAACTGCTATTATGCAATTATTTTAGAATTGTTCTTAGAAGCTTTATGTTTTCTATGCATTTAGATTCTTTGCTCGTAATATGTATTGTATTAATGTTTCGTCCCCTATCGTTGAGACACACTGAGTACAATGTATGGTACTGATGTTCTCTTTTGGGAACCTACGTTGGTCTGCGGTACAACGTAGGAACCGGTTTTGCAGGCGAGCAGGATACAATTTAGGACTTCCCTCCCTTCCAGTGCTATCGGTGAGCTCAACTTTTGTTCGTGGAGTATTCATTAAAGTCATATTTAGGTAGCTATTTCTTTTTTTACTTAGAGAAATGTCCTGAATAGTGTGTGAGTTTATCAGTAGAGTCTTCATAGACACAGTTGGTGGGTTAAGATTCAGATGTTTTTGATAATAACTTAGCAGTATTTCATTGTTTATTACGAATGTAGTTTTGGAGTTGTTTATTTTAGATATTTAAATTAATTAAAAGTATTTGGTTATAGTATTGCCTTATTGCATATAATGTTTGAAGTTATAATAGATTTGATAAGCGCAGATGGTTTGCTCGGTCATGTTTAGTGATCGGGTGCCGGTCCTGACTTGTTTAGAAAATGGGTCGTGACAACAAAAGTACTGATAAACCAGCTTAAACAAATAATAGGAAATAATGAATCTACGGAACAATTACTACTATTAACAGAGGGAAACAATGTCTAACAAGTAACAGCTAGGCATAGGAATACAAGTAGAGCATGTAACAGTTATGGCAGGTAAAGAGACAATATGAGAAGAACGGAAAAGAAACAGGAAAAACAGACAAATTAGCGGTGGATAAGTACTCGTTACTTTCACATATACACCGCTCACATGAATTTCATATAGCAAATAGGTTGAGGGTTCCTAATCTCTAAAGTAACGGTTAACACAACACTTACCTCGCTCCACAGGCCACTCAATGCTCAATTACAACCTTTCCTCTAGAATCCACCTCCAAACCACTCGTATCTATCCATAATTAACTCAATAACATCAAATATTGCTAAAGGAATTAATTACAATGCATAAATTCAGATTTCCAAAACTTTCCCCCAAAAAGTCAAAAATCGACCCCGGGCCCGCTTAGTCAAAACCCGAGGTTCGGACCAAAATCCATTCACTCATTCACCCCCGAGCCCGATTAAGTAATTTATTTCTAAATCTGACCTTAATTCGAGGCCTAAATTCCAATTATGCAAAAATCCCTAATTCTACCCAAACCCCTAATTTCTACCATGAAAATCCTAGATTTTAGGTTGAAAATTCATGAAATGTAATGGGTAATTGAAAGAAAGTAGGTTAGAATCACTTAATAATAATTTGGGGAAGAAAATCCTATGGAAGAATCGCCTCTAGGTCTCTTAGATTTGAAAATTTTGAAAGAATGGCATGGAAGAATCGCCTCTAGGTCTCTTAGATTTGAAAATTTTGAAAGAATGGCCAATCTTATGGAAGAATCACCTCGAGAGGCTACACGTGTTCGCGAAGGTTTAGCTCCCCTGACCTTCGTGTTCGCGTAGTGTAACCTCAAGTTCTCCCAGTCCAGGCCATCTACTGCTACGCGTTCACGTAGGTTTGACGCGTTCGAGAAGGGTAGTCCCCCCACTGCTTCGCGTTCACGTCCTTTACCTCGCGTTTGCGTAGGGTATTTTTCCCCAGTCCCAATTTCCCTTTTGCAATCGCAGTTGGACATACACTATTGCATAGAAGCCTACACCAGACATTAGCTGAAGCAAAACACTAGATTTTTCTAAGTCCAATTCACCCGTAGCCTATCTGAAACTCACCCGAGCCCTCGGGGCTCCCAACCAAATATGCACACAAGTCCTAAAATATCATACGAACTCGCTCGCGATCAAAATACCAAATAAATTCTAGAACTACGAGTCGGACACCAAATCAAATGAAATTTTCAAGAAAGTTTTAAAACTCTATTTTCACAATCGAACGTCTGAATCACGTCAAACCAACTCCGTTTCTCACAAAATTCGACAAACAAGTCATAATTATTATAGTGGACCTGTACCAGTTTCCAAATTAAAAATACGGACCCGATATCAATAAATCCAAACATCAGTCGATTCTTAAAGATCATATATCTTTCAAACTTCCAATTTTCAACAAAAATCCATAACTCAAGATAGGGACCCCCGAATTCGATTTCGGGCATACGCCCAGTTCCTTAATTACGATACAGACCCATCGGGACCGTCAAAATACGGATTTAGGTCCGTTTGCTCAAAATATTGACCCGAAGTCAACCTAAATGAATTTCTAAGGTAAAATTCTTATTTTTATCAGTTTTTATCATATAAGCTTTCCGGAAGGACACCCGGACTGCGCATGCAAATCGAGGAAAGCTAAAACATGACTTTTAAAGGTTTTGGATCATAGAACTAGGTTTAAATCATAAGATGACCTATCAGGTCATCACATTGAGCAAGCCAAATAATACTCTAGAAATGTCATCTCGCGCGTAACAATCTCTGAATGGCTTGAAACTAACCAAAAACAATTCAAATACTTCAAATAATACCTAAGGAAACAATCCCAATGAATAAAGTTCAAATCTTTATTCAATAATTCAAAGTCAACCATAAAATTCAAACCCGAATCCACACATTGGTACCCGACAAAACTTACAAATTCCGATAATTCATTATAGTACGAGTTCAACCATACTAATTTCACTCAATTCCGACTCCGAATCGATTTTCGAAAGTCAAAAATTCACTTTAAGGAAGTTTAGACAAAAAGCCTCAATTTCTCTTTTGAAATCATCAATCAAATACCAAAAATGAAGATAGATTCATGAAATATATCAAAATCGAGTAGAAAGCATTTACTCCATTCCATGTGGTGAAAATCGCCTTCAAGATCGTCAAAATCCGAGCTCCATAGCTCAAAATATGATAAAATGAACTCAAAATCCTAAAATTTGATGTTTTAATACACTGTCAGTGGTCTTTCTTTTCGATTGCGGTCCCCAACATCACGATCGTGATTCAAAAAATTCCATCTCAGTTTTTACCCTTCACGATCGCGACCATTCCCTGGCGATCGCAATGAACAAATTCCAACAAGCTTGTCCAACTCTTCCAAACAACCTCTACTATAATGACCATAACTGTTTTGTGCAAAACTCCAAATGACAAACGATAAAATTTTCTGATAACCGGACACAAAGAGTAACTCTTTCATTTTTGGATTATCTCTAAATTCCTTATAGATTGCAAGATATAAGCTTCCAAATTCGACTTAGTGACAACAAAATTTCTTAAGCTTGCTCTGTGAACGTGATTCACAAGTCCTTTTTTACCATTTTTCTTTTCACGAACGTGACTCAAAGTCCATGATCGTGATGCACACTCCTGTAGCCAAAAATCAGCAACTAAAAATGGCCTTTAAATGGTCTGAAATCACCCTGAAACTCACTCGGGCCCCTCGGGACCCCGTCCGAACATACCAACAAGTCTCAAAACATATTAGGGAATCACTTGAGGCCTCAAATAACACATGTTAACATCAAAACCATGAATTGTCGATTAAGATCAATCTCTTAACTTTATAAACTTCAAACTTCGAACCAAGCATCCGATTCAAGCCTAACCAATCCGCAATGAATCCAAATTTTGCATACAAGTTCTGAATGACATAACGAACCTATTCCAACTCCCTGATCAACAATTCAAATTTGATATCATCAAAGTTAACTCTCGGTCAAACTTATAAACGGTCCAAACCTTAAAATTTTTAACTTTTGCCAAATAGTGCCGAAGCCTTTTAGAAATATCCAAATGTAAATTCGAGCATACTGATGCGTGGCTAGAATTCATGATTTTAAGCATTATATACCTTGCATTTTATGTGCTTTAATGATAAAAATACACTTCATGTGTGCCTAATGGAGTTTATTTAATGTGCAGGTGAGTTGGAAATGGAAGCCGAG